>JASGXE010006374.1:0-21582 GCA_030068105.1 Sinentomon sp. SZTP_YWyxl
AAAAAACCGGTTGCAAAATTCCTTTCGGCGAATTTCCTTTCGGCGAGCTTCGTTTTGCGAAATTCCTTTCGGCGAAAGTGCCCCAAACCCTTTTGTCATGATGCTGCACATCCAAGCGCCGGCTTTGGAAGCAGCATAATTTCAAGATCTGTTGCATGTGGGGAAGACCAAGTTAGAGGACGATGGTAGACATGTCGTTTGGAACTGTTGTCGTTTTGAGAGCCCATTTACATGGTAGGTACCATATTGAATGCGGGCATATGGAAGCCATTTCATAAAAAACAGCACATTTCAAATGACACACATGTTTGACATGCTCACTCATCCATTGACACCACTTTTTCGTGGAACCAACTTGGAAAACTCTTTTGTATAGCCATTTCAAGTGAAAATTGAGAAGGTTGTGCCAGCTTGACACACCTCGATTTAAAAGGCTATCCCTACTATGAAAAATTTAAAGGGACTTCCCACATCCCACAGGCTGACTCCACCCCAAAAGCTGGGAGTTGCTACACCTGGGTGCAAGTCCTGAGGTAACTGCCCCTGGGGGTAACTTTTCGAACAGCAACCGGAATTTACTTCTCAGAGGTAACTACTCCAGGGTAAGCCATACTCTCGAGGTAAGTTACCTCCGACTAGAGCAACCCACCCGATGTGTGTGGCAGAATGGATGAAACGCATGGGAGAAGGAAGGTGGAGCATTGAGAATGATCCCTGCGAAGGCTGCGAGAGATTCGGACACAAACGAACAGAGTGAAACAAACGACGACCTTTGGACAACTTTTTAAAGATAATTTAACAACCTATATGCTGTTCCTAAAACCAGACAATAATGCAGGACTTCAAGCAACCATTCTTCGGGGGTGTGCTGATCCCTGCAATCAGTGAGAGCTGTCCAGTCACCCGAGTTTCTGATTGCCAGGCCCATCATTCTCCATGCCAATGCATGTCATCACAAGTTAACCGCTGCAATTCGTCTTCTGACAAAGCGGGAGTGTAAAATTTTGCATCATCTAGCCAAAATGAACCCCCCTGAATTTCACCTGTTCTCGGCGCTCATGTTTCTCCTCCCTTGGCTGTCATTCGGCAGTCCAAAAGAGCTCAACACAGCTGTGGATGCTGGAGCAAGAAGGATTAATCGGGACACCCTGTACCGGAACATCAGACAGCATCAGAACCGATGCAAACATGTCATTTTGAAGAAAGAGGATAACATTGAAGGCATGTGATGGAAAGAATGAAGAACCTTTATTTGTATAGTTTTCACGACGGTGTTGCAGGAACTTTTTGGATGACCCTCGTATGTTGTCAGTGAAACAGGAAAAGGCACGTTGCTTGAAAAATAGTGAAAGGCACGCTGCTTGAGAAAGAGTGAAGGCCTGGTTGTCGTCCACGTTCACGAAAATGGCTCTGCATTAATATTGGCAGGAATTTGAAGTCACCAGAAACTAAACGCCTGTGCAGTGCTATGCCAAAAGTCTGTTGGTAGGTCAGTAGGCTAGAAAGCAACTAAACTCGAACACGGAGTGTGCAGGTAGGTAGTTGCAGTTGCTTGAAAAAACATAGAAAGTGACGTTGAACGAAAGGTAAGCACAAGAACAAGACATACAGGATGTTTATGAAATGTCGGACCATGAAGCATCTAAATGGCAGTCCACAAGGTCAGGATATACAGGGTGTATAAGGCCACAAAAAGGGTTCCAATCTCTCAGCATTTACCATCCCATCCTCAATGATACATAGCCACCATTCTGATGCCAGAAGAGGCAGTTGTCAGTTTTCCAGATTTCGTTTTTTTGTGAACATGGTCCAGTTTGGTGTTTGGGGTAATTACACAGATTGAAGATATCGGATGCAGAAAATGAAGAAAAATCAGTATTGTGATGGTGCGAAATAGTTACGATAGATATTAGGACAAAACATACGAAATAGTTGGATAGACAGTCCCGAGAGAGTTAGAAAGGATATAGGATAATCCCAGATAGCTAGAAAGGATAGTGCAAGATATCATAGATTAGGTATTGGGTGGTCCGATAATGGTAAGATGGATATTGGGATAGTCTGGGGGAGACTAGTTAAATAAAGAAATAGACGATAAGGATAGTCTGAAAACGGATAGTCGGATACTTTTATGGCAATCAATACTCAGACATGAAGAAATATGACGTTAATCAATTTTCTCACGCTTGAAAAAATCAGAAATGCCAAGGCACACGATGGCAGTATACTGGCGGCGGAAAAAGATTACCCATACATGTGAAAAATTTCCATTTTTGAGATTTTATCAAAAACTCCATGCTGTAGAAATAAAAGATCTTCTTTCATCACTTATGCAAAATCTGACACCTCTAGAAAGCTCCGTTGCAATTTGGCACTTTAATTTCTACCGAATGCATAAGAGTAAAAAGAAAGAAAGAAAAGTTTCGGAGGCAACAGTTAAATGGGAAAAACACATGTATGAGTAATCTTTTTCCGCCGCCACTATACATTATAAGCAAGGTGCAAATTAAACCAATCTCTGAAGCATGTCATAAATCATGTATGAGCAATGTGCTGTAAATAATTGTGACATGTGATGGATCCAGGGTAAAGAGGGGACAAATGCCGCCTCGCTGGGATAAATATTGAATTTTGCCCAATTTTTTCTTACAGAATTTCCACAAAAGTGCACCCAAATTAACTAAAAAGGTCTCAGTATGGTATACGGTAGATTGGTGGACTTCAACACCCATATCCCCTTCCGATGGCTCTGGTAGAGTTTTCATGCCGCCGCCTCCCCCTCCACGGCAGGCCGGATCTGCCACCGTTGAAAAAAACATTCTGTCCATGCAATGCAGATCTTGAAATGACCTGAAATATAATTCCATGTATTTTGTCAGGGTTCTCAGAAGAAGGAAGTCAATTTCGTAGGGAATGAATGTCACCTATCCCCTTCGCAGACCAATGCACAGCTACGCTCCACAGTCTGCGAATATCGATCGGCGTTAAAATTAACTCTGGGACCCAGTGGCGGATCCAGCCCTTCGCAAAGGGGAGCGGTACAATACACCGCCGGACTCAGGGCAGATAGTCATTTGCTCCATCCCAAGGTATACATTCTGACAAATCATTTTTCAATCATTTTCTGTGCCTGTGCAAGGCAGTAACTATCGAGAAGGCATGTGGCAACTGACCCAATTACCTGCTATTCTTCGCACAGCATGGACCGAATTACACCACCTATGTGCGCAAATAAACGGCGAATGTTTTGATTAGGTATGCAAAAAACCCAACACCAGAAGCAAAAGACCTCACTTGTTGCAGCCTGACATTTGTGTTGTTCCTTCACGAAAAATAGAGACAACGCAAGAATGGGAAAATTAGTGTGCGAGTGTAATTCTGTGTATGCTGCACTGTTTCGGGGACACCATGAGACACCT
Organism: Sinentomon sp. SZTP_YWyxl; assembly: GCA_030068105.1. NCBI lineage: Eukaryota > Metazoa > Arthropoda > Protura > Sinentomata > Sinentomidae > Sinentomon > Sinentomon sp. SZTP_YWyxl. The sequence goes on from JASGXE010006374.1 coordinate 3,420, forward strand.
CATTGGAGTCCGCTGAAACATGAAATGTTTCAGCCCCAAATGTGAATGCTGTGTGCCCCTTGTGAAATGCCCCAAATGTGATGCGGAACAACAAACCTGTAATTGGGGTAGTTTGCCAAGCTGGCGCCAGCTACGAGTACCCAGACCCAGTTATCAATGGGGTCAGAGGAGAACCAGACGCAACACCTCTTAAAAATGCCTTGGAGACAACTTTGATCAAATGCACCTCCTACACAAGCCAATGGAGGGATTCTTCCCTGAGATTGGTGTAAATTTCCATCTTTCTCATGCAAATGTCACAAGCTCCACATTGTTCTGAAGAGAGATCTCCTTTGACTCGGATTTGGTGATTTTGAAGAGTCGAGGTAAAATTATAAAAAAAATATAGGTAAAATTGCAGTCTTGCCACTGTCCATTAATTTTTAGAAAGACAAGAGTTGCACACGCGAGGTCAAGTGAGCTGATGTCTTTCGTGAAGAATCTCCCATGCAGAGTGTCGTAAATTGTGTAGATTTTAAATGACTGAAATTTCACTGAGGTCATTTTTGATGGATTCTGCAACTCAACTGAACTATTCTGGAGCGAATTTCAAAAAATTTATTTTGACAAAGAATCCTTTGGGACAGGCCAGCACATCGAAAGATGTTGGTGGCTTAATCAGCTGCAGTTGGTGTGACATCTTTTTCTGCTTTTGTGAACCATCAATGTTTGGCTCGTTCGTAAACAGCTTGCGAGCAAGAGTCGTTTTTGACGTAGCCAAGCCAGTCCGACAGGAAAATAGTTTTATTTTAATTTTCCGTTTGGATGCAGCAGGAACCACACTGTCTATTGGCTCTAAATAATTGCACGTTCTCATATGTACAGATGGGTCTTTAGTCTTTACATCTGTGATGAATAAAAGTGACCCAAGCAGCCAAATTCCCACCTTTCCAAAAACAAAATATAAAGGCGACTGATACAAATGTTGCTGTTTATTCACACCTGGAAGTCACATTTTCTCGCTTTTGCTCAAAGTTCCGCCTTTTAACATGGTAGACAGCCTGACGCCCCCGCAAGTGAAGGCTGACACAGGTTTACGTTGACACACAGAAACGTCCACCTGGAGCAAGCAAAAAATGGTCAACTCGCATTATTTCGGCCTCACCCTTTGTATGCAAAGTTCTTCAAATGCAGGATATCATAACATTACGTTTAAATGCACTGCAAAAGACAACATTCATGCAAGGCGTGAAACTGCATCAAGCCCTGTTGGTATTGGGTAGGCCATGCATTAGCCTGACTTTCGAATTTATCCAAAGTTTCAAGGAACTTTGGCAGAACCTTCCCTGAAATCCTTCGGAGAAGAAATCCCAGCTTTTCAGTCAGAGTCAAAAAGGCGAAACGACTACTGAATGCAATGCAATGTGGTAACCCCAAATTTCCATGGCCAAATGCATCCAGACATTTAACCAAATGTACACACACGACAACAAATAACAGGGCAGGAAAAAAATTGTCCCACCTCTCCAGAGGATGCTCAATTCCAAGAGCGTTTCAGGTCCAATTAGGAAACAACATCCTTTCCAAGGCAGGCAGTCCGAACCTCATTTCACGGAACTTTTAAGCTGCAGGGCTGTGCCAAGGACATTTTTATATGCCACACATCAGCGAAAATCAGAGGCTAGTTGCATTCAGTGATCGAGGACTTACAGGGCATATGGCGGGCTGTTGTCTTGGGGTAACAACAGCTGATTGAGTGCTGCATGCCAAAATCTTGTCGCCAGTCCACATTGTAGCAACTTGCCGAAGCGGTAATTGACTGATGCTTTCGGAAAACTTTTTGGACCATACTGTACAGAGTCCACCAAAATTCATCGAAACATGAAATTTCAAAGGTCTGGCTTGTGCAGAGGCATCCAATTTCAACAGAGCTTAATGTAGTTTCACGCCTTACACGAATGTCGGTATGTTTTGCAGTGCACTTTCACCATTGATTCCAAAATGCACCTACATTCGAAGAATTGTGGCGCGGAGAATACATTTGAATAGCATGCTGAATGGCACGGAGTAAGGGGACGGAGGGGGAGAGATGAACTCACAGTCTGAAGACACCACTTTGGTTTTCATTTCAGAAGACGGAAGTTTATTTAAAACTTTGAATAATATTTAATCAGGACACAGCTCACGTATTACATACAATTAACACAATGTATAGCTGATAAGTGATAATGTACTAGAGATATCAATATTTTTATGAACAACGTTTGGACAGGTAGATAATATTATGAAAAAATAAACACAACACAAGCACCATTGAACAGAAAATATGTTTAGAAAAGTGGCACAAAACCTCACAAAATCACTAATTTTTAAACAAGTTGGCTGCCACGAGCAAAATGGTGGCAGCATTGGCAGCGTGCCATATTGGGTCAACAGTAAAACCATGCTGTTTTGGTGAGTGGCTTTGCCTTGTTTGGCATTCTGAAGCCATTTTATGTCGTTTAGAACCATTTAAGGCGTTTATCACTTTGACACACCATGCCTCAGGTGCCATGTGCATCCATCACCAGAGGTGCACACCAAAGTGCTGTGAAAGGGGGTTCTGGTGTGAGTGTGAGGTGCCACCCAGTAAAATTATGAATGTATTGGGCCAGTGGCGAAGCTAGGAATCGTGGGGCACCTCCGCGAACTATTTGTGCGGGGCCCCTAAAATTACCAGTGAAATTCTGTGAATAGCAAATGATGCCCATGCATAGGATACCAATCAATGGGGGAAGAGCCGGAATTGCACTCTTTCTTTCCTGTGCCAAATCCAAATGAACATTGTACGCTACAAAGTGAAATGAAGACGAATTTGATGTTTCGGGGATGTCTCTTCTTCCCGTTTTTGCAGAAGGGAAATGATTTGGCTTGGCAGTTCACATGTTCCCGACAACGAGGTCGCTGATGAAGTTTGCCAAAAGGCAACAGGAGTCAATAATCTCAATCTCACAAAATTTTTGCCTTGTTTTCCTTTTCTTGATTTTTTGAGTCAATCATTTTGTCTCTGCTTTTGGTGCCGTTTTTGACACCCGCGCGGGGCCCTTTCGGCTGCGGGGCCCACCCGCACCGCAGGCCCTGCGGTCCTAGTCGCTACGCCACTGTATTGGGCTGTGCCAGCACGGAATTACAGCCATTAAAGAAAATAAGGGCATGTGCATCATTCCGATGCACACAGCATCTTCAGCAAATGCCATGTGCATCAGATCGAAGATGCACTGACAGGGTAGCCAACTTATTGAACCCAGGGAACAAGGCTTAAGCAATGGTGGGAAGGAAAGTTTCTCTTGCTATCGCTAAAACTGGGAAGGTTTGAAAAATTCCCTCTCCATCAGCATTGCAGCAATGCTGGGCCATCGCATCGCAGTCCCGTCGTCCTCATAGCCAACTCCAGTGGCAGATTCAGCCGAGGGCGAGACATGTGCCCCTCACAGGGCAAAATATTTATTTGAGGAATTTTTGGGAAATGCACAAGTTTGCATTGAAAATGAACTCCATGCACCTGAATCCATCTGCCATACTTTGTCCCTCATAGGATCTTCTCGTCGGAACCCTGCTGCGGATATTCCCAAAACCTCATGCCGGAAATGTGCCGTTCCCCGCGGGAGGCAGGATCCGCCACTGGCAGACTCCAGTCAGATTGAGCAGGTCAGCAGTGAGTCAGATTCTCTTGCAGTGGAGATGAATTTGTCAAGCTCGCCGATAGGAGCGATAAGTTAAGCAAGTTTCTACAAGTGACTGTACTTCTTTGCACGTATAGTGCTCCGAAATTGTTTCTATGCGATATTTAGACTGGTTTCGCCAAAGCTGCTCGGATGTATGAAATTACAAAGGTCATGATGAAGCATAGGCTATCCAATTTGAAGAGGGTTTGATTGAGTTTAAAGCATCCAAGGATGCTTGCAGAATCTTTCAAAAATGCAGGGCCATCGGAGATTTTTTCAGACTTTTGAAGCACATGGGCAATGTAATTCCCAATTCCGTAAGCACAACAAAACACATTGTTGCATGAAATGTTCTTGCGGCACATGCGAGATTTGGAATATAATTGTAATATATTGCTTGAGGGGAAGTCAAGAAGTAACCGCCGTTCGAAACCACTCTAAACAATAGCAAAATCTGACAAAACTCTTTATCTGGCTAGTCGTTGCTTTTGTCCATGCTTGTGTGTGCAAAATTTGAACTATGTGGTTCTGTCTGTTCCCTCGTAACTAAACTCTTCGTAGACTCAATTCTTAGAACAGACTGAAAATAGTTAAATTTTCCAGTGAGTGGCAAAGAGCTTTGTTCAAATTTCTGTCAGCTGACGAAGAGAAACCAGCTGAATTCGCAGTTACCCACAAATATCGTTTGTGGGGAATCACCTCCCATCTGTTCTGAATGGAAATATCCCACCCCCATCATCCAGGGGAACACATACAGGGTCCTCATGTGACAAAGTTTCTGATGCCATTTTCTGGGGCAGGCGTGGCTTGATTTTGTTCCTTCTGGTCATGAAAGGCCACAGAACCGGCTGCTGTGATCTCTTGAAAAGTACACAGTGGAATAAAAATACAGATCCTGCCTTGCTAAAGCCAAACAGCGGCTGAATCTTGCCGCAATGAACGAAACTCAGTCATCCACTGCAGGACAAAGTGCACCTGCATTCAGCACATGTCATTGATAAGTTTTTTCGAGGGGAAACGCAGCAAAATTCGGCGGCATCCTTACCAGCGCTTCTTTAGAAGATAGTACCTGTGCTTCCAAAGAAGGAAAACGGAGAAGTAACACAAGAAAAGATGAATATTTATGTAACTTATTGACTTATTATGGTTACTTATTGACTCGCCACTCATGCATTGGGAATTGCATCGATAGAGATAAATGATAAAATGCTTAAAATTCTGAATAAAAAAAAACATCTCCAATCGCACAGCATTTTCAATAGATTCTTGGTCCGGTATTCTCCATTGCAACTCACCCTCAGGTTCAACTCAATAACCAATTCAATGGATAGATTTGTGTTGGAAAAGATGCACCCGTCAGTTGAATTGGCAATGAGATTTGAACTCCGACGTTCGAAGTATGTGCCGGAAAGTATATGCCAAGGCCAGGGCAAAATGAAACGTGCCGGAATTTAGTCATTTGGTTATTGCATTCCTACAATTATTTCTCCCTCCCATTTTCATTTTTTTCAGAGAACTTTGATCAGTGATTTCAAACAAACGCCATGCTTTTGATATGGATGCATGGCTTTCATCGGAGAACAGTTTCTGGACTCATGGATGGGCAGTTAACACATGTACGGATATGCTCGAGGACACTCAGGACTCACGGGAAAGAAGACAACTTAGCCAAAAGAAGACGGAAAATATTGATAGGCACTGCGCACGCATAAAAGCATCAGACTGGAAAAGCTAATACGAGAAAGCTATACAAGAAATTCAAAGAATTTTTTTCCGACAACTAAGAAATCATGCATATGAGACAATGTGCGTTGGAAAAAATACAATGTCACTTGCCATCCCAAAATTCAGACGAACGGAATTCACGAACTTTTCAGGATTAACTCAGCGAAAACACGGCTGTGAAGCGTCGACAGAATTACATAACACAAGCACATGAGTTCCCCAGACTGCCTTCGAAACTTGACTTTTGCTTTTTCCTCTTATGCAGGCAGTAAAAATAAAATTGCCAGATTGCAAAATAACTTTCTGGAAGTTTCGAATTTCAATCTCGGCGACAAAAAAGAGATAACTTCACTGGCAACGGGGATGACGTTGCAACTGCAGGATATTTGGACATCGAGAATCAGCGCAGTCAAAATTGCATGGTGGATGTCCCTCAACAATATTTGGAAGTACAGCAAATTGTTATGCATGATTCAATCAATCAGCACAACTGGCTTGAGTATTCAGTGCAAAAACTCTGCATTCTGTTTTCCTGCAGAAAATTCGGCAAAAGAAATTTCGACTCATATGCATTGACCGTGAAGGGTTACACTAACTGGAAACAAGCTACCACAACAGACAAGGCCAGGCATGCCAAATCTCAACAGCACTTGCAGCCGTTGTCATGTGGAAAGAAGCAGAAGCATACCAGGTTCAGAAGCAACTGATTCGTGGAAGACCTAAAAAAATCTCTATCATAAAGACAATCCTTGATATCAAAGTTCATTGTAGGTGATGAACTGGTTGTGAGGAAAAATGCTGATTTTTAAAATTGAGGTTCTGAGCACCATTTGACGTTCCAATTTTTTCAAAATTTCTTCCCCCTGGGAGGGGGACACCCCCTCCCCCGGCGTTGAGCTTCGCGCAACGTATAGTCAGGAACAAGTTGCCTCTTTTCTTATGCTGCCCCGGCAGATTTCCCTTCCCACACGAAAAAAAAAATTCCTGGCTACGTGGCTGCATGAACCCCAGGCAAGCTAATCCCTGAATCCACTATTGTGGGAGACCTTGGTTCTGACGGAGCAGATGACAACCAAACCAAACCCGGCCATAAATGATTCTGAGGCAAGGTAAGCCAATCGTGCTAGCAAGTGTTCAATGTGTTTTAGTGCTGGCTGCGTCCTCCAATGGCATCTGCAACCATCAAAACCACTCCAATGGCATCTGCAGCCTGTCAAAACCACCATCAATTTCCACTTCCTGCTAACATTCTACACGGGAAATAACCAGGATGCCATAATGTCCAAGATTTCAAGTTAGACAAGCGCCACACACGATGGAAAACCAAGATCTTTAAACCTTCCTATTCAAACCTGCAAATTTTTTTTTAAATTATATCTGCAAATGCCAAAAACTGCCACCGATACTAGAAAATACAGTGCAGCCTGGCATCAGAACTCCACGACTGAACAAGGCGAGATAGCTCAGAACAAGCTATCTCGGCTCCTCCGTCAATCTCATTTGAAAAATTTAATTCTGAGCCAATCCCCGTGTCTTTATCCTGCAAAAGAATTCCAACAGCGATGTATAACAATAGCCAACACAGTTATTCTTTGTACTAATTCATGGATGCCATCTGGAGAACCCAAATGTGTCAAAAGGCTTCATCTCTTTGTGGGACTCCGTCCCCCAAACCCCGTCTCAGGGGCTCTGCCTAATGGAGTCCTGCTAAGGGGCTCTTAGCCCCAGATCCCCTCAGCTGGGTCTTCCACCCCAGATCCCCTGCCCTAGACGTGGCGTCAGCCCCGAGAAAATTCGTAAAATGCAACTCGATGTGAAAAATCACATTCAATCAGCCAATTTTTGACCACACGGCTTAGAAAATGCTGGCAATAAAATCCTGTGCAAAAACACCCCACCTGTCGTGGAAACAAAGATCCTTGTGAATTTCATTCTGAAGTAAATTTCTGGGAAAAATTTCGATTTCAAAATGGGTCATCACATCGTATGATTTTGGCTGTCAACGAATATCAAGAAAAACTTGCCATTCCCCCTTTCCTGAAATGGCCCCTAGGATCCATCTGGTCGCTGTTAGAAATCATTTCAAGAAAAATTTAAAATGGTCACAAACTCTAGTGAAGAAATTATGCAGAAACTATTCAAAGGAAATAACCCCCATTGAGTACTTTCAGGGAAGCTTTGGTCAGAGAAAACTCCAAGGTTTTTTTCAAGATAAAAATCTTCCCAATAAAACCCAAAATTCTCTACAGACTAAATTTTACAAATAATCGGCCAAAAATGCACAAAGGGAAAGATGCTTATTTTCTACAAAGGTAATTCTGCTAAGGAAATCCTTCGGCAATCCTGCTCTGCTAAAATGGCTAAAGTTTCCTTGGGCCATGTTGGTGCTTGTGTGCTCATTGGACAGGTTTAACGGATCCCAAGTGGGTGGTAGATTGTGCACAATCCCACACCCATTTGATATCCGGAAAACCCATGCAGTGAGTACATAAGCACAATCTTGCGCTGCACCTAATCCAAGCAAGGAATGTCCACCATCAAAGGATGCATCAGAAATTCATTGTCCTGGTGGGCGGTCCTCCTAAATCAATATTCAATGAACCTCAATTGGAAAACACAAACCAAACTCGCAACAAAATCAATGTTACGATGAAACCCACTTATGCACTGAATTGCAGTCAATCTTGAAGGTTACATTGGCTGGGAAAGGAAATGTACAAGGTGGAAAAAGTTCAAAGTTGATTTAAAGATGCCGTCTCATTCTCTGCTAAACATAATGTACATAAAATTAGACACCCTAAATTGGTTAATTAACAATTATTTAGTTATCACTAATGCTAGTCAATAATCAATATATAATATTTATAAAGGGTGTGTCTTTAAAAGCGAGACTGGCCAAATTTTGTTTCAATCGGTAGCAATTTCACGTCGTTTTTCAACTGCTTTATGCAGGGTCAATATTTTGTTTGCATTCGCAGTTGATAAAACACTCCCGAAAAGAAACTTCAGAAATGCTTACTTCACACTGATACAAAATTTGTGCAGTCTTGCACTGAAAGACACCCTGTATTTACAATGAACAAAGGGTCCCAAGATGCCAATGGTTATTCAGATGCTGGAGTTAGGGTCCATGTGAAGAATGGACTCTATGGCGGGCAAATCATGGGTCTGGGATGCTGATTCAATGACAGACACCGATCCGAAAGCATCGCTAGGAAATCCTTGCAATCCAGACTGACCCCCGCCGGGCTGGTCAGTTGCGATTGGCCCATCAAAGTCCCCCTCACGAACACTCTGACCACCAATGACGCCTTCATCCATGTCCGTCTCCAATTCAGCAGATCGCAAGCCGGAAGCCTGACCCGACTCGGGTGTGGTTGCGACCGCAGCGGCCGAGGAAGCCTGCATCCGGCTTATCACCGGGTCAATTGCTTCCTTGATGTGGCTGTTTGACCCCTTCGGATCCAAGTCAGTCGCCCAGCTGAAGTTCATCAGTGCAAGATGTGTGTTTCCAAGCTTGTTGTGAACCTTCGGAAGAGATATGGAAAAAAGAATTTCGGAAATAGAAATGAGGAAACAAGAAAAAAGGTTACATTAAAAAGAAGGATGGAAACTTGGAGGGTTGTTGCACTTGAGATCACTCTTTCCTGGAGAGCTCCATCATGTTTTCCCATCCGCAGCAAGCTGAATCATGTTCACATGCTGCGGGAGGGACCACACTGTTCCCGTCCTTGGAACAGACGTGTTCTGAAGACGGGACCACGATGGTGACGTGAACAAGATTCAACATGCTGTGAAGAGGAAAGCACGATGGAACAGGCCTGGCAAATGTAATCTGAATCCGAAATGGGAAAACACAAGTCTTACGGTTAAATGCACATTCATCCCGACGACTCAGTCACAACTGTCAATGTCCAGGACCACATTTGGCTCCATTCTAAACACGAATGCAACAGTCCAAAATGACAATCGGACTGTTTTATTTTTTTATGATTCTGATGACATTTTAACTGTAGTTAAGAAGAAACCCTCAAAGGAAGTTAGATGACCTTGATGATGTTGGCTGAAAGGGCAGCGATACTTGGTAATTTTTAAGCATTTGCTCGAAAATCTACCTTTTCCGGTGTTTTTTCTAACAGTGAGGGCGTGGACAAAACAAAGGGATCTTTTCTTGGCCATGCCTGGGAGCTTCAGAATTTGCTTCAATGTTGACGACAATGGACGGCACATTGATCGACCATACCAATGACAATTTTCGTGCCCTGTACAATGGGTGAAGTGCCCATCTTGATGGACGATGCCCTCCTTGAAGGACGAAGTGCTCTCATCGAAGGACGAAGCGCCCTGCAATTTTTGAGATGCCCTTTTTTGAGAAAGCGCTCCTGTCCTCTTTTCGGGACACTTTGGGCACCGATAAGTCCTCTTTTCGGGACACTTTGGGCACCGACTAGAGCTGTGGGCCAAATAAAAAGAAGATATGGAAAGAGAGCTCCAAGGAAATCCCTTTACCATCCTTTCATCTGTCGACTGCAAGATGCCGATAGCAATGGATTGTGCTACTAGCACTCCAAAGCTAGATTCATTCACACCTTTTATTAGTTATTCTTACGAGAGATCTTTTTTAGTTATTAACCTTGCAGCCACCCTATGTGTTTCCGACAACTTTCGACTTCTCCACTTTGTTCATTCTGTGCATCCTTTGCCCCATCCTTTTGTAGGATGTCCCTGAGCCCCCTGATTTTTAGCCAGTGACATACGTGGCCCATCAGAGATTTTTGTCTGATCTTGAGGGCTCGCAACAATATCCGACTGGTGGCTGGAGCTCATAATTTGCTGCAAGGTGCATTAAACTTACCAAACCCAACATAATATAGTCTTCTAACCAATATGTCCAAACCAGCTTAACCCACAATCGACAAGTCATTTCCACAACACCATGGATCCAGGTGCAACCAGTCACAGCAGGCTCAACGTTGCCAACCCGTTGAATGGAAGACACACCTGTGAAAGGTTCAGTTGTGTTTCACCTGTTCCTCAAACAAATCTGACAAGCAGAGCTGTCAGACTTCGCAAATAAATGCAACCATGTTTCATAAAATTTGTCAAGACACTTTTTTTTATTTGTACCAGCCGAAGCTGGGAACCAGGGTTGGTCGATCGCATAGAGCGTTGCCCTGGAGGTAGGGTGAAAACCCGGTCCTTTCGGACCAGATAACAAAAACCCTTCTTGCAGCCCCAGATAGAAGCTGCGGGAGCAAAAAAGCGAAGATTTGGAAGAGAGTCCTTCAAGGCACCCTCTTTTACCAAATCATTTGCGAAGATCTGCCACCAATCTCTTCTGTCAGACAGAAGACAAGACACCAATCACTCTCCTTGGCAGACCTCTCACAAAACAACTCCTATCGACACAGCTTTTGCAAGCATTCAGACTGATTCACACCAAATATAAACACTCAAAGCTTTGTTAAAATAGAAACGAGGATGTGGCAACATAATATCTCCATCAAAAGGAATTACAGCCAACAAACGAGTTCCCAAAAAACCGAACCAATCTGATTTAAACTCAGGGCTGCAATTGCAAAGGCAGAAGAATATTCGGTTCTGGTGTCAAGATCTCAGGCCTTTTTTGGAGAGGTCTCAGTGTCGAGTTTTGGAGAGGTCTCACTGTCAAGATTGTTGACCAAAGGCCTCAAATCACCGAAATTGAAAGGACTGGTGGTTTGATTGGATTTCTGCGCAGTCAAAAGAGCACAAATCCATTCGACAGGACAGGAGTTGTAAAAGCACAGCCCATGGAAATTTAACAATTTCAATTTGTTTTGACATGAATTTTTATCACTATTTTTGGTTTTAATTAACTCCGACGGGATGGCGCCACAAGTTGGCATCACATAAAATCTTATCGAATTCCTTTTTGGGCATCTTCCCTTCTCCATCTCAATTTTTCATTTTCTCGCAACATAGCCACATCCCCGTTTAAATTTTCAGAAAGCATAGAATAAATTTGGTGTGAATCAGTCTGTGAATGATTGCTTAAAATCTGTGTAGATGGAAGTCCTTTTGTGAGAGATCTGCGGAGGAGAGTGATCGGTGTGGCGATCCTTAACCTGTTTGTCCCGGCCTGCTTTGGGCCACAGTGGACCCGTAAAGCCTTGCATTGCACTACAGCGGGGCGTGAGTCTGCTGAGGGGGTATCCTATCCTTTCCGTTCCTATCCTTTTTTCCTTCCTTTCCTAAATCCCACGTCCTGCCAAATCAAGTCCAAGCCAAATAAAGGCCTGGTAACGTCTAGCCTGGAGCACAAGGGCTTTCAGCTCAAGCTCCATAACCTTCTCTTCGGAGGAGGAATCTGGCTTTCGGCCCCCACTCAACCCCCCCCCCCCCCCGATCGGTGTGGCATGACAAGTGTTAAAAAACATGGTTGCGTTTCTTTGCAAAGTCTGACAACGCTGCTTGTCGGATTTCTTTGGGGAGTAAGTGAAATATTTACTGGACCTTTTCAATGTGGTTGTTTCTTCTGGCCAGCTGACAAAAGTTGCACCTGCTGTGACCACTGGCATCTGGATCCACGTTTCGCCTTGGACAAATAAAAGGGAGCTAAGTGAAAATGGAGAAATGAAAAATATTTTTGAGCAACAATGGGTTTCAAATGGAAAAACCCAGGAGTAGAAATTAAAGTTTCTTACATTTAGCTCCCTTTAATTTGTCCACGGCGGTTTGTGCGGAAATAACTGAAACTCCTAAGCTCCAAATGTGGGTAATTTTAGTTATGCTGGCTTGGAGGCGTTGTTTGGATTGGTTAGATGAGGACATAACGTTGGATCGGACAACTTTGATAAAACATCGTGTGGAAAAGAGGGGATTGCATGTTGATGCTATTTCGATCTCTGTTTTCAATTGTTGAGGTGTGACGTTTTCGAGGGTATCACACCCTCGTTGATGAACGACTGAACTCAAGAAGGCGTTGCTGACTGCTGCTGAGATGGGATGGGAAATTCCTTTGTTCTGTGGTGCCGTGCCGCAAATGTATTATGAACGTGGCTGTTGGTACCTATGCATCATACAGACATGGTGAATTGAAGGAGAAGGAGGGGGTGGGGGGTGTTTGGCCAAATTACGCTGGCCTGGAGTGGGTCAGGCATATCAGCCTATATCGCCATGTTTGGTATCCTGTTGAGGACTCCCTCAACAGGATACCAAACATGACAACCTACTCCTGCAAAAAGCAATAACTTTCCCTGTGAAAGAAAATAAGACCCAACCACACCAACCTTCCAAATGCTAAATAAAATAAGCTTGAACTGATAAATAATAATAAGACCGACCACACTAACCTTCCCCATCAAAAAGTAGACGTGCGATTCCTTTGGCACCAGCTGCCTCAGTTCGTTCAGTTCGGCCAGGGCTTCCCTGTGTCGATCCATGGCAAACAGGATCGATGCACGGTTAAATTTCGACGTCGGGTTCTGTGGGTCTTTCGAAATGGCATTGTCCAGCGTCTGCAACGCCTGGTCAGACTTGTGCTGCGCGTGTTGAACCTTGGTTGAAAAAAAAACAACAAATAAATTTTACCAAATTTATTCAATGGGGCAAGGGGCAGTCAAAATGACAAATTGTGATTTTTGCTTTCTCACCTTTAAGCCTAAAACCCCACTTCTGCCAATTTTATTGGTGTTGCCACCTGCCGGCTTAAAATACCTTCAAAAAAGCCTTCACCACAAGATCTGGAATAGCTAAAATCGTGAGTCCATTGTACACAACGTCCAAAGGTTCCACCTTTGCGGAGGTCTAATTTTGCAGAGGGGCATGTTGAACAGCTTGGGGTGCACTAAAAATATCACCTCCAGTTCTCGCAGAACAACGTCAAGAACACTTTTGACCACTTGCTTTAATGATTACCGAACTCTGCTGCTGATAATGAAAAATGGTTATGGGCGTGGCAGGGATTTTCATTGCACTAAAGCTATACCTAGGTGAATAGTGGACAGCTTTGTCCATATGGCTTCTTTGCCTTGCAGCCTGCTGGGAGGGCCTCATCATTCCGAACCCGCAGCTGGGCGTTCTGTGAAGTGAGCATCGACATGGTTTTGCACAAGAGACCTCCTACCAAAGTAATGTCCCATCCGAATCACGAAAGGTTACGCCAGCCAAGATAACATTCTTTTCTGCCATCGTGATTTCAGCAAAAAGAATCAGTATGACGTATGAAAAAGAATTGGTCGTCAGCTCGGGGATTGAACCCAGATCCTTTGGATCACAAGACTGGCACTGGACCACAGTGTCCGAAAAACGTGAGGACATACACCATGTGGGATTCATATAATTGCTTACCTCACACATTACCTAGAAAGAATGTGCACTTCCAGATCACTGTTTTTGGCAATCACCGATTCGAATTCCTAAACGTGGATTCCTGGATGAAATTTATTTTCTTACACATCGTTTGTTGTAGTTTTCTTAGCAGTAAATGATGCTCATTTTTCCTTTCACAAGAAAAAGACATAATAAGAGCCAGTTTTCATACGTAACTTACAAGAATAAATTTGCTACGTTTCGGTCCCACACACGTGGACCTTTCTCAAGCGGTGTTGGTATCACACTGATCAGGATCGGATTGTCCTTTCTGCATTCGCTGGGATGATGGGGTTGGTTTCAATGCTTGCCGGTTGCTGTTTGGTGGGATGGCTAACTGGCTCTGTTGTAACTGGCTCTTTTTTGTCTTTTCCTTGTGATTCTGACGTTCGTGGTGCACGTGCTGAAATTTTTTCTTTCTTTCCACAAATGACATTTCAACAGCATTTATCATGTAAATCTACAGAACATTTTTGTAGCGATTTGATCTTTGATCGGATCGGGGTTAGTTGAACTGAGATTGTCTTCAACTTCGTTTCAGGATTCTTGTCAGTGGACCAAAGTCATCAGATGTCTTCACCCGAAAAGATTTTTCCCTAATAACATAGGCTGGTTACCTACCTATCTACCTAATGAACCTTTCCATTTTGGAAGATAACTTACAATTCCAATCAGGGTTTGAAGAATGGAATTCTGAGAATTGATGCCGAAAGCTGTTTTGAAAGCACAACTCGGCAAAACGATACCGTTCTTGCTTGTAATAGATCATGCCCAAGCCATACCTTTGAGGAAGAAAGACAACAAAGATAGAAGCTATACTGTAAAACTTGTTGATAAACATGAGATTTGAAACCAAGTGTCTGCTGTTGTCAATTAAAGAAATTCCACGAGATTTCCGGATTTCTCATGTCATTAATTCAGTTGTATTGTGAATTTTAAGAAATTCCACTATATTTCCGGATTTCTCAGGTCATTAATCCATTTTTTTTCTCGCAATACCAGGGGAAGTGAGGTTATGCACCCTGGTAGCATTGCATGCTAAGGAGTCTATTCGGACCGAAGGCATTGCGAACCACAATGTTGCTGCTCATAGTGCCACGCCATCAGATGCGAACCAACAAGAAGAGGCCTTCGAGGTCTGAGAAGGCCATCGCAGGTGGTCTTCAGGATCGCAGTGCCTCATTGAAACAGACCCAAGACTGTTGGCACCCATCCGAAAGGCAGTAAGAAATAACTTCGAAATGTCTGATGCGCTTGCTAACCTGCATAGAAATTGTTTGCAGTGATCTGCGCTCTCTCAAGCGTCGGACCATCAAGCACAATTTCAGCTGGCAAACAGGTAGACCGAGTATTAATCGGACCACAGTCTCCCGGCAGTCAACTGAGGTGTTTCCAATTTGTGCGCGAAGACCCTCCACATTCGGGGATGGGGGTTACTTTTATGCAGAATAATTCCACCAGGAGATTTTACATCCACCTGACAAATTATGGGCATCGTCAATAATCATCTCGTTTTTGGCAACTGTTTTAGACACTTCTTGCGTGTCTAACCATGACACTTCCATTTAGCATGGCATCATTCCCAGCTCACGTGTGACCCCATGATGCACTGAACACTTTATCCCATCAGATATCAACCGCTGAAGCAAGGCAGAACAACCATCGAACTCAGATTTTACGACCTGGCATTGTCGAATGGGAATGACCTTCGATACAGACGCCAGGCCCAAGTCGATAACCCGAACCGGAAAATTAGTTCGAAAATGTTTGGCCGTGGTTGTATTTTCCTATCAAATTCCAAGTTTCCAACCAGTTATGTAATGGGATAACACATGAGCAGTACATTGAAGCCTTGCTTGAACCAGCACTACCTTAGAAGTCTCATTCCCAAACGTCGTCCAGAGAACATTTGAGAGCCGCACCTGACACAAAGTCCGCGAAGAAATTACCAACACTGCTATTTTCATATCGTGGTTGTCACGAATTGCCAATGACCTTGATTGACATTATAAGGCCCGGGTTCGATTCCCGGCCACGTTGAAAATTTGAGTTCCGAGACTGTTTGGCCGTGCTTTCCTATGTTGGTATCTGATTGGAAACGTGTTCAAATAGTTATGTAATGGGATAACACATGAGCAGTGGACATGAAGCCGTGCTGAACAGCTCTGACATGCCGAGAAGTCTCATGGTCAAAAGTCATCGAAGAAGAGAAGATCATTGAGAGCCGCACCTGACACAAAATCCACGAAAGAAATTACCAACACTGCTTATTTTCATATGGTGGTTGTCACGTTGCCAAAACATCACACATTTATAAACCACTTTTTCAGGCATGTCTCAACATATGAATAATTCATTTGCAGTGACAACATGTACAAAAAATTGTCATCTATCAAATGCTGAATCTTACCATGCTTTGTAGTGTCTGGGATCAATTCTCAATGCATTCCGATAGCAATGCACACCCTTCTCTAACTCTTCAGTGGCCACGTACTCGAGACCCAACAACGTGTAGGCGTAGGCGAAATTCGGATTAACCTTTTATATGAAAAAAAAAAACAATAAAAGTTTGTACACAATAAAATTATTCGGCAATAACAACATGCTGCATCGGAAGGACTTTGACTCGAGGTCATCGATTAGAAGATAGCAATGACTATCCAATGACCTTGAGTCGACATGCGTGTCTGGAACACTTCTCGAGCGCTTTCTTTGAACATGCTCCAACCTCATCAGCACTGTGGTGCGGATGATGCGGATGATTTGGATGGCTGTCCATTCTGGTGTAGGTATTTCATCTTGTCCTGAGCTTAGTGATCTCAATAATCATCAAATGCACCCTCAATCAATCTGTCGACATTCAGTCCGAAACCATTTTCAGTACCAGTGCTGCTTTCCATCAGTTCCATCAATTTGATCACTGAAATTTTCATTCTCCTGTGCCCCTCGGTGGGTTGTCTTTCATTAAATTGGCATTCATATTGATTGATGCACTTTTCAGATAGAATATTCATACATAGTGTCCACGCAAATTCCAAAAAAAATTCCCTGAATTTTCCAGGTTTTCCAGGTGCAATTCCATAATTTTCCAGGTTTCGATTTAATTTTTTACAGGCTCCTTCCCCTACACCTGTACCACACCTTCACCAAATTATTTGAATTTTTAATGCTTTCATTTAATTTGCATTGGAAGAATTTAAAGGGTCCTCACCACAGTTTAATAATTTTTTACAAAATTATTAAAATATAGCAAAAATTGTGTTTGCTTTAATAGGACTCATAAATTTGTCGGTTTGCATACGTGTGTATAAAATTCCCTGATTTTTGTCATTTTTCACCAAAATTCCCTGAATTTTCCAGGTGCAAAACACATTCCCTGAATTTTCCAGGTTGTCCAGGTTTTCCAGGTCTGTGGACACCATGTTCATAGTCTGCAGTGGGATCGGGATGAGGATGTCACAACTGGTGCTCTGCTATGTCGATCACCGCAGATACCAGGCATGAAGAAGAGCTGTAAGCTCAGTAGGTGGCACTTTGGACTTGGAGGCTGCATCACATCTTTGCATGTGCTTGGTGAAGCAGGGTCATGGTTGCTGCTAATTTGAAAAATCGGAATTCCCTGAGTTTTCCAGGTTTTCCAGAAGGATTCTCCATTTTTTCCAGGGTTTTTCCAGGCTTTTATGCACACTAAAAATGTTATAAAAACCTGCTTTCCCTTTTTTGGCTGGTTTTTTGGAGAAATTTTCATTTTCCAGGGTTTTATCCAAAAATCCCTGAGTTTTCCAGGTTGCAAAAGAAATTCCCCGAGTATTCCAGGTTGGTAGCAACCATGAGGGTGCCATTATGATGTGTGACCTGACTTGGCAACAAAGCCGCCGCTTACAATACAATTGGGTAACACACTTTTTTAATCAAACACTGTCAAAATAACTTCCAATCTCAGATTGGTAAGAGTTAGAATCCAGGGGCATGAACGACATTTTTCTAATTGTCTGACCCTTTACTGTTGCAAGGCAGATATCATAACAGGCTGCAAACATGAACAACTGCTCAGAGCCATTGTACCTATTCCATTTATTGTTTTGCCCTTATGAGCACGTTTGGACTTGCAAGCAAAAAAAATATGAAAATTTTGTTCACTGAAACCTTAGTTGAGAAATAACCCTAGGAAGTTTCCGAGCTGTGGGTGACACCACACCACCAGGAGGGTGACAAACAGGTTTTGGGGAAAGTTAGAATTTTGGGGTTGGGAAAGGCTTGTTTGTACCGGTTAGAGCAAAAATATGAAGGACTCCGTTTGCAGATAGAGCAATCAGGGAGGAGAGGCCATATGAGGTCAAACACATTGTCCTGTGACATTGTTTTTTCATCAACCACTTTCCCACGAAGCCCTAGTGTTTGGA
>JASGXE010006375.1:0-20596 GCA_030068105.1 Sinentomon sp. SZTP_YWyxl
GATCTTTGATTTACTGATGGGATGTTAAATTTCACGACTTCTTTGTGGATGGTCAATGGATTTGTTGCTCAGCTATTTTAATTCGGCCGGATCATTTGCTTTTTATAAGCATATCTCTTGTTTGTGTCGGTGGGCGCCTTGTGTTTTGAAGCCATGGGATTTCATGGTTACGCTGTATTTCTCCGGGGATTTTTTATTTGTTGTTTCTCATGGGTTTTTCCATAGATGGACCATGGTCTTGTTGCTTAGCATTTGTTTTTCATGGAGTTTTGGTTTTATTAGATATGACTGTTGGTTGTGCTAGCAGAAGCTCGTTCTTTCTGAGTTCTTGTTTTCCTGGATATAGGGTCGCTTGATTGTAGTGGAGACTTTTTTCATGGGAGGTTTACCTGGATTTCCTCTGAATAGTTGTCTGTGATATTGTTGCTTATCAATTGTAATTTTTGTGACTCTTGAGTTCTCTGAGGTATGTTTGTCTTGTCTTGTCGTTGGATTGGCTTATGTTTTCCCACTCGACAATCGATGACTTTTAGACTGTTCTGTTTTCGGAGGTTTGTCTGCATGATCATGTACGCTGGGGCTAGCGCTTTCGGCCCTTGGGATTACCTGGGGAAACTTGAAGTGTTCAGGTGGCTGCATTGTATGCTTTCTTTGGGAGTTCTTGGACATCCTCGGATGCCTCCTTTGAGCTGCAGAAAGTCCTGATGCATAACTGTCATGCTTCCATTCATTTGCAGAAAGTCCTGATGCATAACGGTCATGCTTCCTTTGATTTGCAGAAAGTCCTGATGGCTTACTGTCATTCTTCCTTTGAGCCGCAGAAAAAAAAAAAAAAACCTATAGGCTTGGGTTCCTTGGCCGAGAAAAGAGGAGAAAAAAGGGGGGGAAGGGAAAGAGGAGAGAGAGAGAGAGAGGAGAGAGAGAGAGGAGAGAGAGAGAGAGAAAGGGAGAGGAGAAAGAGAAAGGAGGGGTGGGGGGGGAAAAGGGGAGGGGGGGGCAAAGGGGCTGGGAAGCGAGAGGGGGAGAGAAGAGAGAGGCTGTACCCGAAATAGAAGGAGATGGAGTATGAGAGAGAGAGGGAGTATGAGAGAGAGCGAGAGAGAGAGAGAGAAAGTGAGATATGCGAAAGAGAGGGAGTGATTGGGAAATAGTAGGCGAGAGAGGTGGAGAGAGAGAGGCGAGATAGAAAGGGCCGCATTGTGTTTGCTCGTTTGTTTTGCAAAGCAAGAGCCCATTATGATTGGTTGACCAAGGAAGGACGTCATTTCAAGTTTTTGCAGGGCGCACTTTTCGCGAAAGGATTTTGGAGCCGACACAATTGGGGGGTTTGGGGTGGAGCCCCAGCAGGGTTCCACGGGGCAAAGTCCACTGGCTGGGCGTTTGAGGCGAGCCCACCACAAGCTGGAACCATTGTGGAATTGGGATTCATTTTTGGAACAATATTCGTGTTCTAGAGGCTATCTTTCCCTCCATGATGAGGCTATCTTTCCCACCATGATGAACAAAAGGTAACACTCGGAATACCTGACTACATATGGATTCGGCAATTTTTCGGACGTGCGGTATTCCTTATTCGTAATTAAAGCTAACCAGGCCTGACCTAACTACCCCGACCTTTGCCAGCAAAAGACAGGTTAATGCGCTTGGTTTGGAAGATGCGGTAGGCGGGGAGAGGTTAAGTCAGGTTTGGTTTGCTTTAATTAAGTGTAAGGAATACCGCACGTCCGGAAAATTGCCGAATCCACATGTAGTCAGGTATTCCGAAGTGTTACCGAACAAAACACACATGCCAGGGTGGATAAGCGATTCGCTGGGTGGGGAATTACCCATCAGTGGGAGCTTTTCCCGTGCCCCCACGAAATAACGTTCTTGACGTTGCCTCGTTTCTGATAAAAATGCACAACGCTTTCTTGCGAGGAAAAATTCACCGCTTATGAAATGCCGGCTTTATGAGAGAGTTTTGGCTCATCTGCAATGACCAAGTTTGATGAATTCGGAATCATCAGCTGCAAGGCAAATTCTTCCTCTGCAAGTTTCTCGCAGACAGACAGGTCCTTGTAACACAAAATGGAAATTACGGGGTTTTCTATTGTGATATTCCAATTCAAATTTGACCCGATCTTTTCGTCTCCAATGCTGACGAAGGCGCTTCTGTTGGTTTTGGCGCAGTTTAGCCCATGTGTTTCGCAGAAAATTTTCAGCTATAGAGAGCTCCGTCTAGGATGACTATCTTTGCGATTCTATTTCAAGGGTCAATTTCCATTTCAAATGTTTACCACTGTATTGGCATTTTCTACCTGAAAATTTATTGTCATGTTTGCCCATGGTTTGGAAAAGTTGCCTGCAACGTACAAATAATTTGGTATGCCATAGATGGCAAAAGGAGAGAAATGCACTCCTGGGTGAGCATTGGCTGACGCGTAAGTCCAATGCGTCCAACATTTTGCCCCCCAAATGAGCCAGGGCTTCTTGGGGGAATCAGAAACCCCGCCAGAGGCTCCGCCATCATCCAAACCCGTCACGGCCACGTTCAGCACATATTTGTGGCAACCATGCGTGTGTTGGGGCCAAAGCAACTTTTGGGGATAGACCACCCCGAACCCGATCCCCCACATGGTTGCGAGGCAGCGGGCCAGGAGAAACGCTCGGGAGAGTATGGGGATTACTTACTGGAGCAAAGGGGGTAAGAGGGGGTGCTGGAGGTTACAGGCGGTAACACCCCGGAACCGCCACAAATCTCGCCCACCACATCTCGGTCTCTTTTCACTTTTCGCGCTGACCCTGTCATTTTATCGGCGTTAACAATTCAAACAGGCCCCAAATGCGATATTTTTGGTACCAATGTACAGGCCAAACATTTGCCCACAACTTTGCAGCAGGTTGTCTCCAAGTTGCAACGGAAAATTTTCCGCCAGAGAGCTCGATCTAAATTTGTTTGTGTAATTTTTGACAGGAAAAGAAAATGACCATTGCAATTAAAGGTCCATTCCTGTGCCATTTCTGCGAATCAAATAAGTTTTATTCATCGTTCGATATTCCTCATTCCTTCCGCTCTCATCCGATACCAAAATCATGTGGATCCGCCCGAAACTTAAAACATTACAGCAGTTTTAGTGAATTTAGAGACACCGGCGATTGTCTGGGCCTGTGTTCGATTTCTCGCAAATCCCATCAAAAAGCGTACGCAGCGCCGCGCCATGGCGGCTTCAGCGAAATACTCAAGTTTCTTATCTTTCTCCTTTAAAGATCTATGATGCTATTGTTGTCCTGCGTATGTCAAGGCCTATGCCAAGTAGAATGAGCAGAACGCGTGTATTGTTGAGACCAAGCATAAACACAAAAACGCCAGTCTGGCGGAAACACAAAATGTCTCAAGGATTGCTGCAGACTCGTGCTAATATAAGAGGGGATAGAGTGGATTGTTGGAAAGAAATGTGTTCACAAAACAGTGCGAAACCATCGGATATGTCACATTTTTTAGTTTTCGTCCAAAAAACGTTATAAACGTTATTTATATATGGCATTGAAAACGGGATGAAAAGTGCATAAGCCGGTAATTTCGTTATATCAACAAAGAAATTACAGTTTCCCGTAAGTAAAAATAGTAAGTGCCTTTAAACACCCATTAAACCAATCAGTCAAATGATTCCTAAAAAAAATCAGAAGACATGCCGAAAGGGTAACTCAGTTGCAAATTATAAATGTGAGAATGAACCAACTTCCTAGTAACAAATTCGATCGGCTTGCAAAATTTGAGAACACAATGAATTTTAACATGACCAAGGTACATCACAAGCGTGTAAATACAACTGAAATCTTGAAATAACGCAGAAACAACATCAATCAAATAAAAAAAGTCACCGTGACATCCAATTAACAATCAAACGAAAATCCAACCGCAATAAAAGTCAAATCGGAAATGAATTTCCACAAAAAATGCCATCTCTACAGAAGATTATCGAAAGTGACCTGAAAAAAGACAAGGAAGTAGTTATACTTCTTTGTCTTCTTGTCAACACTTCTTTGTCTATACATCGAATAGACAAAGAAGTAGTTTCACCAACATCACACTTGTTGCGAATTACAAAGGGAACACTCGCATGGCACATAGAAACACAGCAACAGTCAACAAAAAATTCGAAAAAGAAACCAAAAATCCAATCTTCCAATCTTGTAACAAAAAAAAATAAACAATATCAGCGAATCAACAAATCCAGGATAAAATTTGAACACGAAAGTGAAATGCCGTCGAACTAAAAGGAATAGCTTTAAAACCAATAAATGCCAAACATAAACACCTAAACGCCAGAGATAAATTCTGACAGAAACGGAATAGCCCCTGGGAGTACTGTAGCTCGAATAAAAAGGAGTATCTCATTTTCCTGTCTGGTTTCAGTCATGTTGTTAAGAAGAAAACGGAAGCTAAAACAAAGCAGGATTGCCTTGAAAGTAGTGTGATCCATACAGCAACAAAATGCTCGAATCAAACATTGCTGTCATTTGTGTTATGCTAACATTTAACTATTTTACTAACCTGACGTTCCCACCGTGACAGAGATTACTAAGATGTTGCAATAATAAACGTAAACAAACTTAAAAACACCACAAATAAAACTGTTTGAAATGAAGCAGAAACAACACCAATCAAATAATTATTAATTATATATCACCGTAATCTTCGATGAAAAATCAAATTAAATTTCCATAAACAAATGCCACCTCTACAGTAGAAATGAGAATAAGGCACATAGAAAACTGCACTTATCAACATAAAATTCTAATAGGAAATCAAAAATTAGGAGATATACAAAGAAAGAGATATACCAAAGGAGATATACCAAAAAAGGAGATATACCAAACTTAAACAACAGAATGCCAGGCAAAAATTCTGACAGAAACATAATGGTCTCCAGGATAACTGCTTATTAGCACGAAAAAAGGAGTATCTCAATTTCAAGTCTTGTCTTCGTTGATGCTGATAAAAGAAAATAGGACTGTCTTGAAATTAGCGTGATCCTTACAGCGCCACAATTCTCAAAACAACGCATTTGCAGTCATTTGAACTGTGGTAATTTTTTTCTATTCTTACCAACCTGGCTTTGCCACCGTTCCTGCGTTTCCTAAGTTGTAATTACAAAAGAAACAAAATAAAAGCACGACAATTAAAACTTAGAAATGCAGAAGAACCAACACCAATCAAATTAAGAATCAAAGTAATCTTCCATGGAAAGTCAAACAAAAATCTTTAAAACCACAATAAAAGCCAAATTGGAAATAAATTTCCACAAACAAATTCCAACTCTAAACTATGTTTTGTTTATCGAATGCGACTTGAAAAGACAAGAAGTATTTTCACCAGTATCACATTTTTTGGGATTGGAAATGAGATTACGGTAAAAGAAAAGACTGCAATAGTTATTCGAATAGGAAATCAATAAATCCAATCTTCCAATTGTGTTATTAGAAAATAAGCAACGTATACGAGACAATAAATCCACACTGAACTTTTGGGAATGAACCTAAAATGCTGTCGAACTAAAATTAATTGTTGTGAAACCGAGAAAGGACTTAAAAAAGAAAAAAGGCCAAACACAACCACATAAACGGCAGGCAGAAATTCTGACAGAATAGTATCCAGGATTACTGCAGATTAGTACGAAAAAAGGAGTACGTCAAATTTGTTTGTCTTGCTTTCATTCATGCTGATAAGAAGATAATGGAGGATAAACTAAAGCAGAGATGCCTTGAAATTAATTTGATCCATACCGCGACACAAAGCTCAAAACACACACATTTGCAGTCATTTGACCTGTGCTAAAATTTGACAATTTTAACTAACCTGGCGCTGCCGCCGTGCTACCTGGGTTTCCTAAAACGTTGAAATAAGAAAAAGTAAACAAACGTAAAATCACCACAACTAAAATTGTGTAATGAAGCAGAAACAACACAAATCAAATTAATAAACACCAGAATCTTCCATGGAAAATCAAACAAAATCATTTATCTCGTCAATGATGCCATATGGCATCACAAAAGCAACCAGGTAGTCGTCTCTCTATTATGTAAACAAAGATCGGTTTTATTTTTTGGAGTGACACCCCGCTTTGACATCTTGTCGAAAACGCCACCAAATTGTATTGCTGAGTGTCAACTGTAACCCTGTCAAATTGACCTGTTAACAGCGGGCTTATCTGGTGTGAGTTTTGCAGTTTTTTACTCGCCTGCTGCTCCGAAATGGTTGATCCTGTCTATGATGCCATTTGGCATCTTAAAGGATCGATATTTGCGCGGTAGAAAAGTGTCTGGAGTCAAATTTCGCCTGGGAGGGCATGTCACTCCCAGTCCTGCCGGGAAGCTGGAGATATCGAAAAATAGGCCGGATTCCACACACGTGTGGAATCCTACGGGTGGAATCTCAAAACATGGCACTTTAGAAATCCCTACTCGAGATACAGGGATCATTACAAAATGGCGGGAAAAGTTCAAAGTCAAAAACAAAGGGCATGCCGACAAAAGAAACAATAATAATATCAATAGATAATTGTGCGTTTATCTCGAAAACTTTTTTCAATCCTTTGACGGTGTCGCCAGACGGCATCTGATGTCATTTTCCATCGGATTTCTGGGAAGTCGTTGGCCGAAGTGTAAAGATGGATAGTCGGCAATGCGCGCCTTGATTGACATGTCGGCTTCGCTTTGACACGCCGACAAAGGAGACCGCCTCTCATAATTTTTTACGATTTCGGTTGTACAACTTCGATTCTTGGAATGAAGACTTTGTACAGGACTTTGCAATAAACGTGTCATCGGAAGTAAACGTGCCTTCAAAGGAGTTGTTCCACACACTTCAACAATTGAATATGAGGCTGCAGTAGTATAAAGACTTGGAAATTGGTGATGCCATGTGGCATCATAGACGAGATCTGTCTAAAAAATGTGCAGACGACATAAACGTTAAAACGACAATAAAGCCGAATCGGTAATTAATTTCCATACAGAAATGCTATATCTACAGTAGTTTATCGAATGCGCCCTAAAAAGACAAAGAGATAGATAGTTTAACCAATGACTCCATTTTTGGGAATCAAAAATGGGAATATGGCATATAGAAAAAGTGCAAAAGTCAGCAAAAATGTCGAATAGGAAATCATAAAATCGAAAATTTCAGTTGTGTTGTAATGAGAAAATGAAGAGCGAGTTTCTAAATCAGCGCAACTTTAAGGATGGAAGTGAAGTGCTGTCGAACTAAAACACTTTTAAACCCGAGAAAGGACTAAAACAGGAGAAAGACAAAACATAAACACCTATACGCCAGACAAAAATTCTGACAGAAACAGAGTGGTCTACAGGATTACTGTGGACTAGCACGAAAAAAGGAGTATCTCAATTTCATGTACTATTGTCATAAATGCTGATAAGTTGAAAATGGAACCCAAACCAAAGCAGGATAGCCTTAAAATTAGTCTGATCCATATATCGACACAAAGCCCAAAACAACACGTTTGCTGTCATTTGAACTGTGCTAAATTTTAACTACTTTTACTAACCTGACGCTGTCACTTCGTCTGGGTTTTCTGAGACGTTGTAATATCTTATTTCCCAAGCAGCATCCAATTCTGCTCTTTTTTTACCAGACTCGCTTGACAATCCCGGTAATTCTTTTCCTTAAAAAGTGTCAAAGATCAATTGCGCAAAAATGCAGAAAGTGCGGCGGTTGTGCAAAAGTATAAAATAATGGAATTTTTGATTTTACGTAAGATAAGGAACGCTTACAATGATACAAGATGGCAACTAATTGATTTATTTCACGCTTAGAACCTACTTTCAAAAGTTTGTCAAATGAAACTATTGGTGTTCGACTCAGTTATGGGCATTGCACCTTTGTGTTTCTAATCAAGATATTGTTCCTGGTAGCCAGATGCATGATTCTTCACCCCTTCAAATTCGGATCATGTTATCACGCAAAAAAAAGTTCAGAAATTTCTGTCAATCAATTCGATGTGCCTTTTCTAACCTAACATTGCAACATTTGAGGCGTCATTAAAATTTCTCCCCGAGTTTCTAATTGGTACCAAATTGAATAAACGTCGAGCGATAATACGAGTATGAAGTGTTTTTTCAATTTTTCCTCTTTTTCATTGAAATGGTGGAATGATATCTGTTTTTCTTTGACGAAGCAGGCGATACGACCATGTATGTCAACGAGTAAAAAACAAGAAGTCACAAATGAAATAAAAACTCTAATTTTTCTTTAATTCCAAGTACACTTAGTAAAGCCTACTTGTAAACATGCTTGTGTCCATACAATCTGCGCTCTAGTTACTCCGGTTTTAGTTCGGCAAAGTGTTATGTTCGGAATGCACGTCGATATAAGCAGAAAGGGTCAAAGACTGGGGGCTAATTTATTCTCGTAAACTCACAGTTTTCAAAACTTGCTGTCTAGCACATCACATAAATAAGAAAATCACCACTCTATACACTCTCATCTCATTAATCTAAATGGTCTGAAAATGGGGTAATATGCAGGTTATGTATTATAAATCATTTCCATTTTCTCCTTCGATCGCCCATACAATGCAAGTAGGAAGTTCCTATATTTATGCCCCGTTCTTCCAGCATGAGATAAAATTTAGCTTTGAACATTTAGCCCTGAATTGACAGAGAGAAAAGCAGTTGATTTTCTACATTGCTTGGTTCGGGTTTCGGACTGTATCCGCAGATGAATTTTCGACTCTTTTTATAAGAACCTCGCATTGATGATATGACTAATTTTTGATAAGTCTAAAAGTTTCTGAGATGTAGAGCATTCCAAATTCATGTTGTTAGCCTCAGTTAACCCCCCGTAAATTTTTTAAAAGGCGGGAAACTCAATATAGATGTTGTCGATCGTCTCTTTGTGCCAGGAGATTTCGTTCCAGAATCATTGACCTTGTGGCGAATACGCTTCAAGAAGAGCCACTTGCGTGTGTTGATTTTACGAGACCCACTTTGTCGAAGCTGTTCTAATACAATCCAAGAGGCACTATGTCAGCACGTCGACAAATTCAGAGCTTGCCTAAGGCATCCCCGGCAAAGGCAGATCGCTATAATGGATCAAGATTTCGCGGGAACAGCCACAGGCTAATCTCCTTCCGGATAAAACTTCATCAAGGAAGGATCTGGCTGATGCTGTTCATCAACACAACGACAGTGTGCATTTCATGATCGAAAATACGATGAGGTATTAATTGCGCTGAACGCTTACAAATACAAGGTTGCTTTCTAAAGCAAGATAACCAGGGCGTAAGAGGTCGCATTGTTGGTCTGGAGAAATATGTCAGACGCGAGAATCTTGAGATCAAAGGAATTTTACTGCCATCAAAGGTTGTTGTTTTGCAAACCGGTGTTTTTTTTCTGAAGATGCAAAAGCATGCGGCTTCCAATTCAACGTGAAAGATGAAACCCATATCGTTGGGTGCCTGTACCCGGTAAACAACAGCGAAATCGCATCGTGCTATTTGTGAATCGCAGGAGGAGAGATGCCCCGCTGGGTGCGGCGAGACGTCAGAGACTGACTTGTTTGTCGATTGGATTGAGGGATGACTCATTGATCGGCGTTAATAAACATCTGAGTACAGCATCAAAGAATCTGCTTGGTCAGCCTCAAGCGAAGAAAAGGTCTGCAGGCTGAAAAGTCGTCAGGGTGAGGAATGGCAACATCTTCTCCAGAAGAGCAAAATGAGATCGAGCTGTCATTATTTCCTCAGAAGGCGATTTGAGTTAAATAACTCAAAAAGCTAGGTGCTTCTTTCTCTGATGTTATTATTTTATTTCATGTATTTCAAGATCTTGGAACTCCCATGCAATCTCCTTCGTGTAATTATAGATCAGCTTCTTTCATATTTCCATCCTGATTGTGAATGTAGATTGATAGATGTAGAGAATCCACCACCACTAGAAAGAGGCAGCTTCACTATCTTTCACTATTCGCAGTTTAACTACGATCTTCGATTCCCTGTTTACGCTTCTCAGTAGGATTAAACTAAATTTCACTGTTATTGGCTTTTCAGAAAAGTGGTTGGGGTCAGATAATGTCTCTCCTGCATTATTTGGATGCAATTTAAAGGAAGGCCGAGGGAAACTTTTCGGTGTTTCGGGCCAATTTATGGAGGAGTTGGTTTCTTCGTAAACAATATTTTTCCTGTGTCATTCGGAATCATCTTTGAGATTTTTAGAGGGATCTCTCATTGCGAAGTTTTGTTTAATTAAATAAACCTTCGAGCTGATAATGATTCTCTACCCATAAAAATGAACAAGCCCATCACATAAGGTATCCTTGCAGATCTCCAATTTATGGTACAACCACTGACTTTTGTGCTGCATTGGATTATTCATTGGCAATTAAAATTGCTGAAAGTAAGGAAGTCTTCCTCCACGGTGACTTAAATATCACAACGTATGAAAGCTCAGTTTCGAAATTGTGCCTATAATCTCTGTCTGTTAATGGGACTCGGTTCTGCGTTGAACTGCCAACCAGAGCAACGTCACAATCACGTAACGCACTAGATTAATTTGCCACAAATTCCTTAATTCCACATTACTGTCATATGTGTGCGTTCCCATTTATCTCACCACTACAATGTGGCACTATTGGCACTATTGGCAAAGTCCGTAAGAGATGCGAACTCTTTAGAAGAAAGTAAGTCAAGTTTATGCTTAAACGATTAAAACGTTGCTAATGATATCGATAATTTGAACTGGCAATCTCTTGGTTTTTCAGGCCACGGCAGTGGGAGTTTTGCTTCGTTGAATCGTATTGTTGTTAGTCATACTCACCGGAGTAGTCATCATGGGTATTGCAAGATTAGAAAGCAACCACATATCACTTCCGCTATTTTAACTTCGATTAAAACCAAGAGATCAATTGTTTACTTTATCCAGAAGAAACCCCTTGAGCAAGATATACGGGAAAGGGATAAGACATATGCAGCAAAATTCAAGACTATAATAAAGAAAGCAGAAGGACTTTACTTCAAAGAAATCAGCGGGCTTTAGCATACTGCTACTCTTACAGGCACCTTTTTTCATTTTCATATTAAAAAGGAAAAAACGATAAAAAAAATCCAATCACAGTAAGAAAAACCAAGGACATACAAACATCTTACACACGAAATCCAGTCAGGCAGGAGTCGAAAATATGACTCAGCAGCCGGCCGTTTTTAGCGATGAACACTCATTTTCGTGTGACATTGGATCGAAGGGATCTATACATAAGAACAGCTTCGTAGATGGGATTCTTCTCAAAAATTGCTGTCTTATGAGAATAGACCTGTGGAAACTGAGAAAATCTAGTTGGGTACGAATGCGAAGAAAATGTCAGCTCATCGTAAATGTTGGGAGGCGATTTATGCTAGAGAGACTTGTGCAACAACGTGACGAGACTAACTTTTCGACGAATTGTTGGTCTAGCTATGCCAAGTGCATTAACAGCTCCACTAATATGATCATATTATGTCAGTCCAGTTGCAAACCTCACGAGCATATTGAAAATTTGTTCGACTTTTTGCAAAGAGCCCTGCTTGAGGGCGCTATTATAAATTTCACTGCAGTAATCTATTTTTGGGAGAAAAAGAGACACAACAATACTGATTTTTGTTCCCTTGTCAAGCTGGTAGCCAACACGATGAAGAGCATATAGCTTTGAGTATATTTTGTCAGTCATTATTGTGAAATGTTGAAAAAAGAAAGTTTGTAGTCCATCCAGGGCCCCAGATTTCGAACGTAGTCATTCCACTAAAGTGGCATCCCACCCAACGTTATTCGATATGTCTCTAGATCGATAGCATTCAAGAGAGTTGGAGGGCCAAAAATAATAGTTTGACACTTCGCTTGATTTAAGGATAGCCCGTTTGCCGGGACCAGTTTTCAATGTCAATCAATAGCTCATTTAAACTTTTTATGACAACTTGTAAATTTGCAGAATCAAAGTGCAAATAAAATCTGCAAGTTATCTGCATAAAGATGATACGAACAACGGCCATCCAAAATGTCTCAAACATCATTAATGAAAATTGAGAAGAAAAGTGGGCCAAATATTGAACAAGATTCTGAAGCCTTTCTAACGGAATGTCATCAGGCACCGAATCAAAAGCTTTCGAAAAATCCAGCAGTACAAACATCGTTACCTGGGACATCTCCCTGGCAGTAAAAATGTCCGAAACAATTTTCAGAAGAGCGGTAGTTGTACTGTAACCCTTTCTGAACCCAGATTGAAACTTTAAGCGAGAGGAATTTTTTTCTAAAAAGGACACAATTTGGCAATGAAACAACCGCTCCATAACTTGTGAATTGAACCGTCTCCTTCGTCTTGATTCAATGCTGCGAGCTGCAATGAATATGAAACTTGAGCCTGGAGCGGAGAAATGAATTCAACGAGTTTTCTGAGAATATTGGCAATGAATTGGCTGTAAAAATCCGACCTACAAAAGCCTGTCCATTTTCAAAGTTGCAACCGAATAAAAAGTATTTTTTTATTTATTTACACCTTCTCAGAAATAATTACAGTCTGCCATGATTGTTGAAAGGAAAAATACCACAAGGTCATGATAAAAAATAAAAAATCGAAATCCAAACATCTGCTGAATATCTAGTTAATCCTTCATGCCGTTTTACTGATCTTATGTTAAAGAGTGTATCATTCCCAGATGAATTAATAGTTGCTAGAGTGAATCCCTTGTTCAAGTCTGGAGACCAATTATTACAAGTCTATTTCTCTTCACCGAGCAGTTCGCAAAGTTCTTGAGAGACCGCTCTTTTAGATGGCGATGTGCTTTATTAAGAAACGTGGAATTAAAACTCAGTGCCAAACTGGCTTCCAGAAAAGCAAGTCTACTTCTCTAGCCGTTGGTCATCTGCGCAACTATATCACCAAATCGCTTGATAAAATTTATTTCAACATGTCAGTCTTTTGGATTTGCAAAAGGCTTTTGACACGGTAGACCATACCAGATCTTGCTCAGGAAGTTGGATTATATGGCTTTCGAGGGCTTTCCAACAATCTCTTACGGGACTATGTAAGGTTTCGCAGGCAGAATGTCAATATAAATGACAATTGTACAGATGATAGAACCATTTTGTGTGGGTTCCTCGAGCAGCATTCTTGGTATTCTGTTGTTCCTATTGTGTGTTAACGATTTTTGCTGGTTCTTTTATGAGCGATACTCAAATTTTCCACTTTGCAGATTATAAAGTTATCAGCAGGAGTGGTCCTAATTTCGATATGTTATAGTTACAGAGCTGAATCAAGAGTTGGAGTCTGTATACAACTGGCTTTCCGTCAATAAGCTACTCCTAAATGTAAAAAGGGTAATAATATTGCCTTTCGTGACGGACGAAAAATTATTCCACCGGCAGGTGAAGAATTGATTAAAAAACATAGAACCCACAAGAGTAAGCGCCGTTCTAATGTGCCACTTCCCGGTATTTTTGCCACTTACAGGTATTTTTGCCACCACTAGGTATTTTATACCTGGAAGTGGTATAAAACACCTGGAAGTCATAGTGTCATTTCCAGATATGAAATATGATGTTTTCCGCTGTTGTAAGATAGTTACTGCTTGAGAATGAATGCAGTAGGATACACGATTTTAATAATAAACAGTGCTCTTGAAAAAAAACAGGTACATTTTAGTATAGGTTCCTCATGACGATTGCAATCAATCATATGAAGGCACATTTTTTCCTCTTTCTTCGTATTTGATAATGAGAAGCCCAAAAATAGCGTTTTTGAAACTGAGTCAGAATAAGGAAAATCGAAGCTGAAGATCCGAAATTGAGTATGCGTTCCTTATGATGGGAGCTATTTTTCCTACCCGCTGCTTGCAGTCGGGGGTTATATTGTGAAATTTCATCCCAGAGAATCAAAATGTTAAAATTCGTTCCTCGTGATGAAAACTGATTGATGAATTCAAAAACCGCAAAACTTCATTTGTCAAAATTCCGATAAAAAGTAAGAAACTGTGGGTGTCCAACAAGCCTGTCAGTCCTAGACGAGAGTTGGCCCGCTTATTGAGATCATCGGTATGGAGCCGTTCAGCAAGGAGTGAATTTTTGATGCGTTCCCAAGCTCAGGTAATACTAGTCAGAGATATTCAGTTTTTGATATCTCGTTGATTCGCTGTTGAAATCGCTGTGGAATTTGGTCAAATCGATGCGTGTTCCAAGCGCACTTGTACATAAAATGCCTTCTTGAAGAACAAGTTTCATCAGGCACTGTGTTCTTGAACACAAAGAAAACTTATTGAATGCTCATTTTTGCAAGAATGTCTTCTCTGCCTTCTGTCCCTTTTAAAAATGTTTTGCCATCTCTCTTGAGACTTTGTGGACCAGCAGTGATAATGCTCGAATTAGTACGGTGGGCAAAGTGAATGCGAAACAAAACTTTTCTTGCAACCGGTTTTCGTTCTGGATAATGTGCTTTGTTTCGTTTGATTTTATACTAAATTTCATCTGGTAATTGTGAAAAACTTACAACTACCGGGGGGCAGCTGCTTAATCAATGATACCATGCCTTTGTTTGATCAACTCTTGCAAAGGGTGATGCAAATCTTCCATCCCTTTATCGTCGGTTCAATTTGACTAGTGGTTGATGCAAAATTAATACATCCTATTAATATCTTTCTTTGTGAACGGTTTCAGAGACGGGGTGCCACAAATAGAGTCGGCATGAATTTCAAACAGATTGCTTTTGTGATACACCGCTAAGAATGTTTTTCAGTTGGAATCAGATGGCTTGAATAGAGTTAGCCAAACGGATGTCATTTTAATTGCTGTGAGAATGCTTCTCATTTCATCCCTCATTCTGCCTTTTGCTAAGTAAAATCTCTGAAAGTTGAGGAAAATGTCGTTTGTTGTCTCATTGATTTCATCTCTTCTCGCGCTCAGAATAATGAGGTTGGGAACATTTTTTCTCTTTCTAACTGTAGGAATAGAAAGAAAAAGGGATCACACGATTTCTCACCAAGATTCTCGATGGGCACACTAGGCCTTTAGTACCTCTCGGGTCCACCAATACCAATTCAGTCGGAGCACATTTGGTGTGAAAGGAAACTCTATTTCTTAACTCTCAGAACGAGATCCAAATAACTATATTCTCCTACGTACAAGAGTATTTACATTTTCAAACAATTTGCATCTCTTATTCCATTACCAGGAAAAAACCCACAACTCGAAATTGCTCTTAGCACATTAAAGAATCATCGAGTTAGAAAGATGACAAAACATACCTCTTTCATACGATGGGGAAACAAGGGAAAACGAACATTTAAACGAAGAGCGAGACGGTTCATCGTCAAACTTATGCTACCTCAACACGCTCTACAACGATCATGATACCTCGCGGTTCATGCGTGACAACTGGGAGAACGAGAAACCTACCGCGCTCGGAATGGACTATGGACAGGGAGAGGGAAAGACGATGAAGTTGAAGATCTCACTGCACTCTGATCATCAAGTCATCAACTATTGAATGAGGCCGTACTGACATTTAATGTGTGTCAGCAGAGGACTGACGCACTGCGATCTTCCCGAAGATGTGCACTCGCTTTGCATCGGACGGTTTTTGTAACGATTCAACAGTTCGACGATGTTGGCTGTTCATGACATCATAACGCATTTCGGCACAGTACTTTTTCGACACTGTTCGATCGACGATGTTGGCAGTTCATGACATCGTAAGTTTTCGACACTGTACTCGAACCGTAATTTGCAAGTGAGTGTTTCAGTAACCAGAATAGCATGACTTCTGTCTGGATGACACCTCTCGTCTTTTATGCCACAGCCTTGTGTGGTGATATCTGAATTTTGCGGCACCTCACACCCGTGCTCTCGCTCTCTCTACGTAACCCATGACACAGCAAACTGAGTCTTTTGCTGCTCCACGATCTTTGCAACACAGCTCGACAATTATGAATTTTCCCATTTTTCCTGCGCTAACAGTGATGACAGAATACCTTGACTTCCGAGATGTCGACTAAGAAAGCTTGTTTGTTGTTTTGATTCAAAACTTCACTCAGTCTTCCCATGAACAATTTTCTGACTCGAAACGGCCAAGTGAACCATCTCCAGCAGCTCAAGCAATCGACAGCCTGCTGCAGGCGAATTTTCTCCGCTGGGAAAGCGAACACCAGCAATCTCAGCTGCTCAAAACGAACTCCGTGCTGCTTCAGCAGCTCAAAACGTTCTCCACGCCTGCCTGTTCGCCTTGCAGACAGCTGAGTTGAACCGCCTTACAACGAACTAAATTTTCATACGCTGGAAGGTAGTCCCAAGGTCTTTGTATTTGTTTTTCAACTTTTTATTTTCTTGTCACCTGAAAACCCATTTGTTTGCAAAATTGTTGTCAAATAAAACTCTGTTGTGAAATGTTTTGATGTTTTTTGATGATTTTGGTGACAACAATTTTCAGGCTGACACTAGCCTCTCAAACAGGCATAATTAATCTATGAAGCTTTGGTGTGTTTTTTCCTGCAATTTTTCTCACTGACCGAAAACCCATAAAGAAAGTTTAAACCTGTGCTGTACGTTACATAACACTTTTTGTGTCACATCTGGCGTGACAGAGGGTAGTGTTAACACACTTGTCAACATTTGCAAATAACTTCCCGACAGATTTCAATTATCGCATTTATTTGTTTGCGATGGAATGCGAAATAAACGAAAATACAGAACCGCGCCATATTCAGTCCCTTCAAGATGAATTGCTACGAACTGAACATTGGTGTACAAATTTGACCATATGCATCAATGCTATAAAATAAGGGTTACTGCCCTTAACCATGCATACTTTTTCCTCGTGTTAGTTCAAACAGACTGAGCTAAACTGAATTGTCATACTCTGGCAGAGCCATTTATCTTGGATTTTTATCTTGGAGTCTCCGTTATGAGAATCTGGGCTGGGTAAAGCATATGCACAGTGCTTTGGTAACGGTATGTTTGTTATAGGATGTGGTAACTACTTTCTTTCTTCTCAATTCCTCTAGGTGGGATGATCAGGGTTTGATGATGAGTATGTCTTTCTGAGATCTGAAGTCTCCGTTTTAACTGGGGCCTCAAAATAAAGGTAGGAGAGGATGCTTATAGGAGGTTAAGCGGCAGATGGAGCCTTTGATCTGATGATTTAGTAGGAGTCTAGATAAACAACAGTGAGAGCAGATAGTTGTCCCAAATTGTAGTTAAATTGTCAGATGAATTCCTTGGGTATACAAGTTTTGATATCGACCAAATTAATTCATATGGTGGGATATCACTTTTCCAGATATTTCTAAGCTATCCGAATGGTGGACTGTTTCCAACAGGAAAGGATGGAGTTCGTTGTTGAAAGGTTGAGGATATTAATCCAATCAGCACTAAGTGACATCTAAGGAAGATATTACGCGTAGTGCAGGTGACAACTGGAAGGAAGGCGAGAAAGACGTGTGAAGAACACTTCATTCGTGTTAATTCATAATGGTGATAACTGTTTCTGCATTTCTGTGTTTGGTTGAAATCGTACAATTTTTATTAAATTAAATTCTTTTCTAAATGAAAATGTAGACCTTCAAAGATCAGTTGTCCAATCCTGGTTGAGTTACAAGAAGGCCTTTGGAGTTGATATAGGGTTTGGATTGTTTGACTTGAAGTGGTGATTTGTTCAACCGGAAGAAAAAATTCTTAAAGCAGAGTAATATCCATTTGATATCAGCAGGAATATTCGAGGTAGTTCCTGTACGGCATACTTTAATGAGGCACACTTATTACTTTTTGTTAGGCACAGCCCTCGCAAGAGAAGGGCTAGGTAACAAGCAGAGACCATCGCTTTCTATCTCGGTGTTTTTCCAAGTTGTTTATCATTCTTAATATCTGAAATTGTATGGAGCTCTCGTGCAAAGTTCAGAAAGGTGCCAGTATCATGGACATTTTCTGATCTCTTGATAATTTTAGAGGGTAGTCTGATACCAAAGACACTTTGTGACTACTGACTTACAGCGGTCGCCATTGTCACGACTTCAAGTCACCTCGCAAGAGCGATTGTAAAGGTGTTGGAAACGTTTCATTCAATATCAGAGCAGTCAGTCACCCGAAACATACAAAGAATTTTCGCTCAATTGAAAAATCTCGAATTCTGACGCAAATATGGCCATCGAACTGTCAGGTGGTTTTGGGTGCATTGTAGCATGAAAAATGCTGTTCTGCGCAAATAGTCCCTTTATTTTAAAGTCAGTCATCACAAGGAAATTTTTTTGTAAATGTATGCAAGCTACACAATGATTTTCACTATTTGGTGTCATTCCTTTAATTGGCCATTTGGGGTCTCTGGGCCCCATAAGTACAAACACTGGGTTGGAATAATCGATTCCTTATTTTTCCATACAACCATACCAACAGTACCATATTCTGAAACGTTGGACGATGTAAGATGGTTATCACATTAGAAATCGTAACGGTAGATGGGTCATAAAAGGGATATTTTACCCTTCATAACTTCAAAAATGAAGATCATATAGAAAAATCACCTCTTTACTTTTTATCACGAGGATTGTACTCGTATTGTAAAATTGTGAATGATCCACTACGTTTTTTCGATTCTATCCCTCAAAGAGCCCTGGTGGGTTTGTCATTACAATTGATCACGCTGCACTTAAACTGAAAGTTCGGACACCCTACGATGATGTTCAGCACCCTGCCTTATTTCCTTTCATGGGCGACTTTGGCCACAGCGAACTTAATTCCAAAGTAAACGTCCGATAAAATCGTGTCGAATGAATTGTGTGACAATTGTCATGCGGAACCTATCCTGAAAGTTTTCTTGTATTTTTCCAGAACACCCAATGAAACGTAATTTAACGCAATCATAGATATAATTTGCTTTAATACCCACAATTCGCTAACTACAATCATCGGGCTCTTTCATGAAATTTTTGAAAAGCACAGTTCACTTTTACGCTCATGAAGACAAACCTTTCCTGGTTGAGGATCCTGTAGACAATTTAGTTGTGATCAGATCTGTGGAAGCTACAATTTAGAGTGGAATAATTTCACGAAACTAAAGGAAAGGTGAAATCCATAATGATTCACATTGTGCATTGAGATCCGTGTTTATTTTAATCATTTTTCCTGGACCAAATAAAAACACAACAACAAATAAATTATATTCATCGTCATTTTTCGTAGTTTTCGGGTCATCGGTCTGAGCATCAATTCGTAGACCAAAGCATGATTTCCAGTTAGGATTTCTCACTGATCCATTCTGCCAAATTAGATTACTTTGCACAAGTATTAAACATGATTCATGTCTTTTCGTTTACTCTCTCTCTCTCTCTCTCTCAATTATTTGGCGACTTGCAAAAAATTTCAACAAGACTTAATTTCGAAAAAGCGAAAGATTCACGATTCTTGTCATTATTTTATTATTTTTTATAATTATTTCAATATTACACATCCACAAATAGAGTGGTGGAAGGGTGGACAACACAAGGAAAAACAGTCATAAAAAAAGAAAAAAGACAATTATACGCTGATAAACAGCACTCTTACATAAAAACAGACAAACACAAAAGGCCCGTAGGCCTGTGGCATCAATTTTAGCTGGTGCGACTTGCTGGCATCCGACAAAGAAAATGAAGGATTGTGTGCGAATCGGACCGAAGACCATTCCAGTCGAGGATAGTTCGGGGGAAAAAGAATGGGCTAGAATGTTGCGTTTGCATAAACTATGTTGAAGGCTCAGGCCATTGTCAGTTCGACGTTGTGTTGGCTTTAATGAGTAGGCACAAGGCAGAGAAGATTTTTAATGGCTTTTTCCATGTTTCAAGAATCTATCAAGGTGTAATATTGATAAGATTGTAAACAAAAAGGAAATTATTTTGGTATGGTATCAGGGGCAAATTTTCCTTTGTGTACCAGTGCTAACCCTCCAAAATATACTGTAAATTCCAAGAGAACTACCGTAGACAATATCACCTTGCAGCAATCCCGCCATCACCAGTCTATAAAGACGTTAGAACCTGAATGATCGTAGCAGATATACAACACACTTTCAGATTCCTCTGATGATGGGAAACCGAGAAGATAGTGACATTTTTATACCAAGTTCTTGATTTCCTATTACCCATGAGAAACTGCATTGATATATCTCTTGCATTTAACACATGACGACTTGCTTAATTTTTACGCTTTCATTATCAATAAGCGAGATCATTTCACACAACAAACTTTAAATTCTTATTTTCTACGAATGGATTAAAATTAATTGGATCGAGGTTGACTTTCTTGGCCAGAGATTTTGGGAACCGAGGCCATGACCAAATTTTCTCCCTTTGATAGCAGAAAGGACATTCAATCAATAACCAAATTTTCTCAGCTTGGTTGGCGTTGGGGGTTTATTCCTGCTAGTCTTTGGCCACATTTAGCAAGTTGGACTACACAGGAAATCTGGGTTTTCTCCATGACGACTTTCGAAAAAGTCGACACTACCAGAATCATGCATAGGCCATTTCAACAGCCGCATTCAGTTCCAAGACTTAGTGTGATATTGCGGCTAGACAACCAGATAAGCGAAATCGAACTGCATTTTAGCAAA
>JASGXE010006376.1:0-20761 GCA_030068105.1 Sinentomon sp. SZTP_YWyxl
GCCATACCTTTTTGAGACCCATGCACCTTTTTGTTGACCCATATCATCATTTTGTTTACCTATCATCTCTTTAAGTTCAAGCCGTCTGTGTGAGATTTCGAGTGTTTGCAGGAAAGGGAAGAAAGAAAGAAAGGCTTGACAGAGAAAGAAAGCCTTGAAATACTCGTTTTGGAGGGCTTGTGTTTTTTTATATTGTTTCCGATTGGCGGTTTCAGTGAATTGCAAATGCTGTCGCCCTGAATAATAAATGAGAGTTGTTGACTCTCCATTTGGTAGTGACAGTTGAAATTAGGTTTGAAGCCTATGCAAAGGGACAGGAACAGAAGTACCTATAAATTGGGATATTTTCGCCATCCGCTCTGAAATAATTTGGGAAAACAATTCGGAAAGTGGTTGAAGTGCCGATTGTGTTCGGTTGCTCATGGAAACAATCGAAGAGGGTGCGGTAAAATCACCATGCCATCCAAACCAGCACCCAAATCAGAGCTTTGTGGAGGAAAACAACGCTCGCAATTTTGAAATTGGCCGGTTGTGTCACTCAAATTATGGGCAGGTACCTATAATGAAGCCGCACCTGCGAGTCCATCAGCGCCAGGCACACGGGAACTGAATGCGAGGCGGAGGGAGCAATTCTGAAACAATGCAAATTCTGCAGGCAGCGACGCAACGGCCTAATCTGAAAAAGTGTCGGCCAATTCAAAGATTGATGCATGGCATTTCAGAAAATGCGCCAAAAACATCGGAAGGACGCAACCAAACACTCGTGCAATCAATGTACCGAATTTTTCGAGCACAAATTGCTTCCGTCTGTTCGAACATTTTCGGATCATATGGACAGGCCTGCCTTGACACGAGATGGCGATGAGGGCGGAACGCAGAAATTTATTTTATTTGTTTAATAACAACAGCAACAATTCGAATATGGACGAAAAAACATATGGTTTTTGCAAGGAAAGAAATTTTATTCGCATTATCGATTGCTGTGCGACACCGCCATGCAGGAACGGTGGAATCACTGTGGTACCACCATCAGAAACGGTGGAATCAACGTGGAGCCACGAATTTTAAGTATGCATTTCCGTTCTCGTCAAAATATTAGGTATATACTGCAAATTTAAAACATGCATAAGTTTTTTTTAAATTGCGATTGATTAAACGTTTAAACGCTCGATGTAATTTCCCGGTACCCACTATGAGCAGTGCCTCAACAAAATGAACTGCTAGGATCATATTTTGAATGAGAAAATTAAATTGCAGCGATTTGAATTGAATTGAATTGAATATCTAGACAAGAAAATGACATAGAAGGAAGTAATAACAAACAGACAGAATTTAAACCTTGACTAAAATTAAACATTTCAACCAGACAACATTCCAACCATAGACTGACATTTCCACCATCAATCAATAAACGTTTCCCTTGTCACTGCACCTGCCGAGTCATACTTGTGGACGGGGAAGGTGACAAAAGATTTGATAGCCTGCGCCTAAGAATGGGCACGGATATCGGCAGTTCGAGGAGCTTGGAAGGGAGGGCATTCCAATCATTAATGGATTGTCCCAGAAAGGACGATTTGCCAAAGTCCCTCTTGAAGTAAAGGGGTCTCACTTTTAAGGCATGATTCTGTCGTGAATAGAACGTTGGAATTTGTATGTGCTTCGATAGCTCACCCCATCCCCCTGACACGCAAAGTACTCTGAAAAAGCTTAAAATGCGCTGGATCTTTCTCCTCTCAGCAAGTTGTCCCCAGCCAAGCTTGTCAAGAATAGCAATACTGCTCAATTTCCTTTTTATCCCCAAAAACAAAGCGATGAAATGAATGGATAAGTATGTGGGTCCCAAGCTGTGGACGCATACTCAAGAATAGGTCTTGCAAGAGACAGATAAGCTTGCTCGCGGATTCTGGAGTTGCTCTTCCTGTAATTTCTTTTAGCGAAGTATAGCACTCTCCACGCCTTTTTAGTGACCATTACTGTGTGACTAGACCAATCAAGTTTCCTGGAAAATCTCACCCCCATAAACAACCTCCTTGCTGGGTGTCAGCCGAAACCCATTCAAAATGTATTGTACATCATCTTCACACGCCACCCTCGGCAGTATGTAGCCCAGGTACTGGGCAATCTCGTCACGTCAGGCATGCAGCCAATGCTTGTTCTGATGCCGGCTACCATCACACTACATTGTAACAAATTCAACACATCGCCCAAAAATGCAACCAGCAGCAGGAACGGACAGCACGTAGGCCCTACCTATGTCGTTCCGAACAACTCATTCCTAGCTTGATGGCTAAGTTCGTTTTCAGAAGAAGGAAGAAGAAAAGACAAGTGAGGAATTGCAATCCATAATTCAATCCTATTGTGAAACATTGTTTCTTTGGCTTTACGATTACTTGCTTTTTGCGAATATCCGATTTTGGGGTTTGCCCATTTAAAACGAAACATGATTCTTGGATTGATAGCAACAGCTGAGTTATTTTTCTTTGGCAACGAGTACTTTTTTGAGACGCAATATTATAATTAGTTAGTCTCGTCACGTTATTGCACACGTCTCTCCAGCATAAATCGCCTCCCTACATTTACGATGAGCTAACATTTTCTTCACATTCGTACCCAACTAGATTTTCTCAGTTGCCACAGGTCTATTCTCACAAGACAGCAATTTTTGAGAAGAGTCCTCTTTACCGCAAGCTGTTCTTATGTATAGATCCCTCCCGATCCAATGTCACACGGAATCGAGTATTTATCGCTTTAAAAGGGCTGCTGAATCATATTTTCGACTCCTGCAGGACTAAATTTCGTGTATATGTGTTGTGTTTGAATGTTCTTGGTTTTTTTTATTGTGCTTGGATTTTTTGTCATTCTCTCCTTTTCAATATGAAAATGTACATAAGTTGCCTGTAAGAGTAGCAGTATGCTAAAGGCCGCTCATTTCTTTGAAATAAAGTCTTTTTGATTTGATTTGATTTTTTTGATAATTCTGCACCTGTGTAAAGAGGCCTTAAACGCTGGTGTTGTTGACAGCTTGATCAACTCTCAAACAACTTCTGCGGACCAAAATCTTCTGTCAAGCGTTCATTGAAGAATGATCGTGCAAGTATAGAAACGATTCTGACTCTTTGGAAGTCACTTTTTGCTTGGGAGCCTCAAAGCGGAGAGACAAGCTCCACCCCTGATGTGCCTGCTCCTCGCAACCCGCATTGCTCTTCCCGCAGACACAGGACACAGCCAACCAATTATCAGGTGCGTGGTGTGGTCTGGATGATTTCATGCGGACAGAGCGACCGTCAGGATTCGACGCAACCGTCTCTCCTCCGCATTCGAACTGCTGCAGTGGACTACCTTCCGCTGGCAAGACCATATGATTGTTTCTCATTGGATAATGGCAGTCGAATTTTCATTACAACACCGTGCATGCACACCAGAGTCTGGGTTGTTACCTCGATCACTCGAGTCATTGCAGGTAGCAATGACACAGGATAATAAAATTTCGGTTCTGAATTTTTCCATCCAGGTGCTGCAGCAAAGCAAACTCTGCAATCGCAGATCAAAAAACGAACCGCAATCATCATTGAAAGGAATTTTCCTGTGCATGTATAGGTACGTATGATGGATGGCTGATCAAAAGGCCAGGTCTCAATCGGTCGCAAGTATTGGTAAATAAAACGATTGAGCACCATGAACAATGAAAAATGCAGCTCTTCACATTGTCGGCACCATGCAAGATCTTTAGAATTTAACTGGTTTTGGACACATCATATGTGTCGGTTCTGCGAGCCACGCTTCGGCATCAGTGCAATCGGAGATAATTCATTCAATTTCAGAGTTTGATGCTTGAAAACTATGAAAAGTCGTTTAGTTTCAAATGGGCCACCCTGTAATGCTGATCTCATCGTGAAGCTTCGTCTGGTTTCCTTTTAAGTTTATTTTTCATTTTCTTGTCGCGTGGAAAAACCTGAGAAAGCAGACAAGTGGGGTTTTCATGGGCGTTTTTCGTTTGAACATTGTGTTGCGCGCATGTTTTCGCAAAACCCAATCAGTCAGTCAGTCAATCAGTCGCCCATCAGACCTCAAAATCACCTTTGCCGTTCAAAACCCGAAACTCGATTCGGATAAATTATTGGTTCGTGATCGTGCACAGACGTTGGTAGCTATACAGAGTTTCCCAAAAGTTACTTGACAACCCCTGCTATTAGCTAGTTCTCAATCTTCTCTTGTGGGGCTATTTCTACAGATTTCAGGTTCAGATTGGGCAGGCTGTCTGCTGCAGGTGTTATCCATTCCAATTTGAACAAACTCCACTCCAAGCTTCCAGAGTTGCTTCAAAACTGCAATGCACTTTTTTTCTGGGGTTGTGAAGTGACTTTTGGGAAACATTTGAAGCACCCGTGTCACACTTCTTGGTCACCCAGTGTGACACATGTTTCTAAATCACGACCGGAAGCCAGTTTACAAACCCTGCCGCGACTTTAGATGGCAGGTCGGGGCGCAATTTTGTAATTGGTGTAACAGTTCTGGGCAGGTGTTTTGAAATTGCATTTTAAACGCGGCAACTTATTTGAACTCACTTTACCAGACCTAACCTGGTCTTTGCGTGACCCGAGGTCATCAATAAAGAAAGAATTTTGATCGAAAAAAAAATTCCTGGGCCACTTGGAAAAATTTTGGAATTGGTGGGATTCGAACCCGGGACCCCAAAACTTCATGTTGGGATGCAAGCACATCAATCCGACGTCTTAGACCACTCGGCCACAGCAGCAGCGCCGCTGGGTGACGTTTTATCACTCCTATTTATGCACAACTTCTGAATATAGGCCAATTCCGCTGCGTTTCCATTCGTTCTCCCCTGAACCGTTTTCTCATTTAAAATAAAGCGGTCGGGGCCCCAAGCGAGCATTGATTTTTCCGAGATATGACAGGGTTAGGTCAGGTTCAGATTGCTTTAGGTAAGAAGAAATCAAGATTGTTTATCTTGCGAGTGAAGGCCCCAATCGAGCATTCTTGCGCAAAACGCTCTCTGCCATCTAAAGTCGCGGCAAGGTTTGTAAAATCGCGTCACCCAGTGAATCCCAACCATTGCCTGCGTCTCATTCATCAATTGCGGCAATAAGGCTGATGACGATAGCATTGACCATCCAAAAAGGAGCAAAGGAAAAAGGGCAAGATTTGGTGCATTTTCAAAATTAAACAATAAACCTTTTTGGGATGGTCTTGACCTAGATCTTGGGATTGACAGGGATAAATTTACAATTGCATCAAATCTTGCCCTTTTTCCTTTGCTCATTTCTGGATGGTAGCAATGCTATCGTCATCAGCTTTATTGCCGCAATTGATGAATGAGGGAAGACCCATGCAATGCTTGGGATTTCCGGTCGTGATTTAGAAACATGTGTCACACTGGGTGAC
Source organism: Sinentomon sp. SZTP_YWyxl (assembly GCA_030068105.1). Classification (NCBI taxonomy): domain Eukaryota; kingdom Metazoa; phylum Arthropoda; class Protura; order Sinentomata; family Sinentomidae; genus Sinentomon; species Sinentomon sp. SZTP_YWyxl. Next base: position 5,404 of record JASGXE010006376.1, read on the forward strand.
CAAGAAGTGTGACACGGGTGCTACACATTGCATGCTATTTGCATTGGCGTTAACAAAAATGACATTTCCTTTTTCCTTTCCTTCGTCCTGCATTTGTCCTGGGGAACAAAGGACATTTGTCCTGCAACCAATACTGGACTTTTCCCGTGATAATCGCACCTGTTTCATGTTTGTGGTGGTGAGGCTAATGTTGGGGACACATGTCCACAAACGCATCTGTCAGGACATTTTCTTCAATGGTCTTCAGCGCAGAAAAACCACTTTTGGATTTTTATTTTTTTTCATCAGAAATGGAAAAAGTCTGACGAGCATTTTACCAGCATTTCAACGACAGGGTGTTCGGAATAATCATGCAGAGACAGACAGCATGCGGATAACTTTCTTGAAACCGAGATGTTGCTTTCCGAACACCTGCGGTCGTACGACCTCAGGTAGGTATGTTCGAGCTGCTGTCTGCCCTTGACACCACTACTTGGCCTGCTAGCCGTCTTTATCGTCTCCTTTTTCGCCGAAAACCATTTGTTTTGACAAATGGTTTTGTTTTGTTTTGTTTTTTCATCAGAAATGGAAAAAGTCTGACGAGCATTTTACCCGCATCTCAACGACAGGGTGTTCGGATTAATCATGCAGAGACAGACAGCATGCGGATAACTTTCTTGAAACCGAGATGTTGCTTTCCGAACACCTGCGGTCGTACGACCTCAGGTAGGTATGTTCGAGCTGCTGTCTGCCCTTGACACCATACTACTTGGCCTGCTAGCCGTCTTTATCGTCTCCTTTTTCGCCGAAAACCATTTGTTTTGACAAATGGTTTTGTTTTTTGTTTTGTTTTGTTTTTTCATCAGAAATGGAAAAAGTCTGACGAGCATTTTACCAGCATCTCAACGACAGGGTGTTCGGATTAATCATGCAGAGACAGACAGCATGCGGATAACTTTCCTGAAACCGAGATGTTGCTTTCCGAACACCTGCGGTCGTACGACCTCAGGTAGGTATGTTCGAGCTGCTGTCTGCCCTTGACACCACTACTTGGCCTGCTAGCCGTCTTTATCGTCTCCTTTTTCGCCGAAAACCATTTGTTTTGACAAATGGTTTTGTTTTGTTTTGTTTTTTCATCAGAAATGGAAAAAGTCTGACGAGCATTTTACCCGCATCTCAACGACAGGGTGTTCGGAATAATCATGCAGAGACAGACAGCATGCGGATAACTTTCTTGAAACCGAAATGTTGCTTTCCGAACACCTGCGGTCGTACGACCTCAGGTAGGTATGTTCGAGCTGCTATCTGCCCTTGACACCACTACTTGGCCTGCTAGCCGTCTTTATCGTCTCCTTTTTCGCCGAAAACCATTTGTTTTCACAAATGGTTTTGTTTTGTTTTGTTTTTTCATCAGAAATGGAAAAAGTCTGACGAGCATTTTACCCGCATCTCAACGACAGGGTGTTCGGAATTAATCATGCAGAGACAGACAGCATGCGGATAACTTTCTTGAAACCGAGATGTTGCTTTCCGAACACCTGCGGTCGTACGACCTCAGGTAGGTATGTTCGAGCTGCTGTCTGCCCTTGACACCACTACTTGGCCTGCTAGCCGTCTTTATCGTCTCCTTTTTCGCCGAAAACCATTTGTTTTGACAAATGGTTTTGTTTTGTTTTGTTTTTTCATCAGAAATGGAAAAAGTCTGACGAGCATTTTACCCGCATCTCAACGACAGGGTGTTCGGATTAATCATGCAGAGACAGACAGCATGCGGATAACTTTCTTGAAACCGAGATGTTGCTTTCCGAACACCTGCGGTCGTACGACCTCAGGTAGGTATGTTCGAGCTGCTGTCTGCCCTTGACACCACTACTTGGCCTGCTAGCCGTCTTTATCGTCTCCTTTTTCGCCGAAAACCATTTGTTTTGACAAATGGTTTTGTTTTTTGTTTTGTTTTGTTTTTTCATCAGAAATGGAAAAAGTCTGACGAGCATTTTTCCCGCATCTCAACGACAGGGTGTTCGGATTAATCATGCAGAGACAGACAGCATGCGGATAACTTTCTTGAAACCGAGATGTTGCTTTCCGAACACCTGCGGTCGTACGACCTCAGGTAGGTATGTTCGAGCTGCTGTCTGCCCTTGACACCACTACTTGGCCTGCTAGCCGTCTTTATCGTCTCCTTTTTCGCCGAAAACCATTTGTTTTGACAAATGGTTTTGTTTTGTTTTGTTTTTTCATCAGAAATGGAAAAAGTCTGACGAGCATTTTACCCGCATCTCAACGACAGGGTGTTCGGAATAATCATGCAGAGACAGACAGCATGCGGATAACTTTCTTGAAACCGAATGTTGCTTTCCGAACACCTGCGGTCGTACGACCTCAGGTAGGTATGTTCGAGCTGCTTCTGCCCTTGACACCACTACTTGGCCTGCTAGCCGTCTTTATCGTCTCCTTTTTCGCCGAAAACCATTTGTTTTACAAATGGTTTTGTTTTGTTTTGTTTTTTCATCAGAAATGGAAAAAGTCTGACGAGCATTTTACCCGCATCTCAACGACAGGGTGTTCGGAATAATCATGCAGAGACAGCATGCGGATAACTTTCTTGAAACCGAGATGTTGCTTTCCGAACACCTGCGGTCGTACGACCTCAGGTAGGTATGTTCGAGCTGCTGTCTGCCCTTGACAGCACTACTTGGCCTGCTAGCCGTCTTTATCGTCTCCTTTTTCGCCGAAAACCATTTGTTTTGACAAATGGTTTTGTTTTGTTTTTTCATCAGAAATGGAAAAAGTCTGACGAGCATTTTACCCGCATCTCAACGACAGGGTGTTCGGATTAATCATGCAGAGACAGACAGCATGCGGATAACTTTCTTGAAACCGAGATGTTGCTTTCCGAACACCTGCGGTCGTACGACCTCAGGTAGGTATGTTCGAGCTGCTGTCTGCCCTTGACACCACTACTTGGCCTGCTAGCCGCGTCTTTATCGTCTCCTTTTTCGCCGAAAACCATTTATTTTGACAAATGGTTTTGTTTTGTTTTGTTTTTTCATCAGAAATGGAAAAAGTCTGACGAGCATTTTACCCGCATCTCAACGACAGGGTGTTCGGATTAATCATGCAGAGACAGACAGCATGCGGATAACTTTCTTGAAACCGAGATGTTGCTTTCCGAACACCTGCGGTCGTACGACCTCAGGTGTTCGAGCTGCTCTCTGCCCTTGACACCACCACTTGCTGGCAGTCTTTATCGCTTCCGTTTTCGCCAAACACCCTTTGTTTGGACAAAACCTCCACTCGAATCACAGAAAAAGAAAAAAAGATGCACATTTCCTCAGCTGGTCTGGATTGGGTTGAACGAAATGCTGGGCGTGAAATCATTTCGTCTGGGCTACTCAAATCTTTCTCTATTCATTTGCCATCTTGAGCTGACACGGACAGCTGCATGGACAGTGGCTCGGAATGAGCCTTGTTGCACAACTTGGGCTCGCAAGGAGAACAATGTCCCATAATCGCAGGCAAATTCCGTTCTGCATCAATGGAAACGGCTCGGATCAGTTTTACGGCGCATACACGCCAACCCGCAGGATTTCCCGAAGAGAGCATGCTCTGCAGAGCGGAGACGTGTGTCTCGTGATGTGTGACTGCTCTCCAGTGTAACCTGCTAAGTCTCTGTCTTGGACCTGGCGTTCTGAACGTGCGCAGTGTGATGCTGCACACGGGACCTCCTGTTTATTTAACGTGCCATCCCGTGGAGACGAGGGATTTTATCAATCTGTGGGCACCGACATTCCAATCGAGAATGATAATTTCTTGTGATAATTCAAACAATGATAATTTGGTTCTTACCTATGAATATCCAGCGTCTGCGACATCCTGTCTCGATCTCTCTTCCCTTCTCTTCAGTGGAGTGGATCACTTGCACACCCCTGCAGGAGATCTTCTTCTATTATCTACACACCGACCTACACCACTGTGGCACTTGGGCTGAAACTTGCTGCCCTGACATGCCTGACGTTCCAAGTTCGAGAGAGTCCATCTCGGCTGCGTTCGCGTTCAGCGCTGATGCAGCGAAGCAATGACATCATGACGGCATGATGAACCACCTGACGATTTTTGATCAACTTGCTCTGATCACCACCACTTCGACCGGTGAACTGAGCCCGATTTCAGTTGGGCAGCGCTGGTCCGGCCGTCAACTGAGTGGCAGGTCTGGAATAGACGTCTTCGTTTCTGGAGGGCGGACATCTTTCAGAGCGTGTACTTAGGGCCTCACTGTTTTGCACCTACCCAATAACAGAGCCAGTTGAAAATGTTCGTTCAACAAGTAAAAAATATCACATACTTCCGTTAAAGGACATCAAGGAAGATCAGGTATTGGAAAATATAAATCCGGAAGGGGAAAAGAGAGACATCTAATACCTCCCTGGAGGAAAGGAAAGAACACGAGGAAGCCGATTAGTTAAATGCGATTAGCCAGATCAGAGATACCTAACAAGAGAGACAGAGAGAGAAATCCCATCAAATCAGGCTGACATAGAGCGATAGAGAGCGAAAGAAAGAAATAGAAACTTTTCGACAGTGGAAATCCAATTTCAGCGGAAGCTGAACACGCTATTAGGACCCTTTATGGCCCACGCAGAGCAAGCAAGCAGACAAAGGAGAAAGAGAGATAGAGAGATAGGAGAGATAGAGATAGAGAGAGCGCGGTTGAAATCGTTAAAACGCCAATCGAACTTATGATGATACCTTGGTTATTCTTTCCATCTAGCCTGTACTGTACAGCCTGCGACGGCCGCACCCGAGACCAATGCAGCCGAGATGTGACTGCAGCAGCGAAACTTGGTGCGGGATCTAGCGAAAAATTCAGCGCCGATTTCCACGTCACACGCCCAGCAATTTCCCGTCCCTGGCACCACAACCTCCTCCAGCAGTCCGCGCTCCGTCCGGTCCGGTCCTGACACTATCGGCGCGTGAATAGCCATCCTTCCTGAAACATGGAGCATAGCCTAAATACGGGTGATGACGGAGAAAGGGGTACGATAGCCAGGCAGAAAAGGGTTGAGGTAGAGGGGGAGAAAGGCGTCCATTTGAAACCGAAACTGGGAGAGAAAAATGTAAAGCTATATTATGAGGAAGGAAATTGCAGTCCTCAGAGATATTTTCAGATGTACCTATCACGGAATGATATTTCTGAAAACGGAAGGTATGGAAGGTGCTGGGGCAGCTGCTTTGCGCTGCTGTATGGGCATGGTGCTTCTGTCGGAGAAGCAGAAGAAATGTTCCGCAAGGGACACATCATTCGAGGAGAGAGAGGGGGAAGACTCTACTTCCGCAGACTCGCTGAAAGGTCGTCGCCGACGAGGACAAGGTCCAAAGATGGAAGGTACCCATATAGCGGCATTCGTATATCAAAAGGTAAATTATACCCTAGAAGAGGAGGGATGAGGAAACAAAAAGCTTGCAGGCCCACATGTCAGAAGGTCACCGCTGCGAGGCGAGAGGCGAGAGACAACCCGACCCTTCGCAAACTGGATGGAAGTAAAGCCCTGGCTGAAATGATATCCTGCGAGATTCCGTTTGGCAGTTTTTTGTTTGTGTGTATGGGTTTTGGTAAATACCAGCTCGACGCACGTTTCCGCATTTGCAATTTGCCACCTTGACAACAAACTCCGTAAAATTCTAATCTGCAAATTTGTGTCAATCGAGAAGCGGACAATGCCACGACGTCAAGGCAATCGATTGATTTCAACTTTACAGAACAGCATGGTGGTCGGAAGGTCCGTGATTGGAGCGGCCACCGTCTCATACAGTGCCACGGTTGCGGAATGACCCGCAGTCGGTGCTCATCTCATTGCTCCCTGCACCCAAGAGGACGTGTATGTAACATTGGACCCTGTGGGACATTAGGACCTTATGGGACCGTGAGGACCTTGTCAGAAATGACACAACCAATCTGAGACCCCAACAGACCATATGGCACCTTATGCGATTTGATCTCATTAAGTGTCATCAATTACACCTGCGAAAAAACCGATCGACATATTTCCGTGACTTGGCCAAACAGACTGGTTTCTGTCGCCCAAATACAAGGACACTGGACAAAGTGAAGAATATGGCAAGGCCCTGAGGTTTGTGGGCACAGGGTCTATCCCAATGGCTATTGCGGGACACCTAGGAATGGGATCCAATATTTTAATGCCGCTGGGCTGGGGACGGAAATCCTGAAAGAAAAACATAAATAATTTTGTAAAGACGGACCCACGTTTCCTGAAATAGCATAGTAAGACACTTTTTGATGAACCAGTTGGGCGACGAGATCAGGAAGGAACAAGCTATCGCTTTATGTCGTTGGCCGCAGGCCCATATCACCCGCGCCGATCAAAACATGATAACAAAAAACGGTAGGCCGCAATAAAATAGTCAACCAAAATGACCAGCAACGAAAAACCGAGCTGGCAAGACGGCTGCCCCACTTTTCAGAAATGCAATGAAGTCAATTCACTTTTATTGGAGGATATCATTGACGACTAGGGTGTACCAGCAATAAACTGTTGATTTCTCATATTTGGATGAAGATTGATAAAGACGGATTGCAAGACATCGCATAGCACAAACCTTTTCTCGTCCGGATCAACTATAGAAAAGCCATAAGTACCTACAGCTGTGGGTTGTTTCTGGTGCTGCTGTATGTACAGGGAAGGCCAATAATTATTGTCTGACCATAAACGGCAGGCATGTACCCAGATACTGCGCTTGGGCACACAACGCATGTGTTTTGAAAATTTCATCTCCCATTGCTTTCGATGCAAAAGTGCAGGCAGCTCCGCGAAATAGTGATAAACAGCTGGCGATAGAGGTAATACCGGGCAGCCAGTTTACAAATCCTGCCGCGACTTCAGATGGCAGGCCGGGGTCCCCAGCGAGCAGTTTTTTCCGACAGGGAACAGGGTTAGGTCAAGTTCAGATAGCTTTAGGTATGACAAAAAATATTTATTTTTCATGCGAGTACGGGGCCCCAATCGAGCATTCTTGCACAAAACGCTCTCTGCCATCTAAAATCGCGGCAGGGTTTGTAAAAACGCACTGTATTCTGTCTCTGGCATATCTGTATTCTTCTGCCATACAACTCAGTGTGCGTGTCCTATTTTGACACACGTTTAGGGTGGTAAAACAGGGTGCTCAGCGATCTGTCAAAATGGAATTCCCTGATTTTTCCCTGATTTTCCCTGACTTCTCAATGCACTTTCCCTGATACCGAATAGATTTGGGAGAGATTTGAAATTTTATTTTGGCAACGTCAGGGGTCCAGACACTTTTTTGACAAATATTAGGACATTATATGACAAATTTTCCCATTTTTTGGACAATACAGGTCAGTGTAAGTGCCAATTAAAAAGTGCCAATGATTAATCAGACATTTTGGACTTAGATTCTCGACACCTTTTTCAAGAATTTCCTGGCCAAAAAAGGAAAAAAAAAGTGAAAAAGAAAACCCACCCATCTTCCACCCACTTGTTTTCTTTTTCACTATTTGTCTTTTTTTAAGAGTAATGCTTTATTTTAAATTCGTATTGCAAAAAATAACAATAAAAAAACTAAGAATTTGTTTTGAAAAATGATTTCAGCCCAATTCCACTGGTTTTACAAAATATGAAATTAGGATACCTTTTCGTTTGTCCATTTTGACAGATTCCTGGACTTGACAAAAATGGGCAAAAAAAGGCAATTTCATATTTGTAGTTATCAAATGCTGTTTCCAAAGTCCGTATATGGAAAAATCCAACATGCACTGCTGTAATTGGAAAAGATACGTATTTGTGGTGGGCACCTACGCTCGATGTTCGTCATGGGTGTCAGGACTCACAAAAACTGAAAATTATATGATTGTGATCAGTATATCCTACATGAAATTAATGCCTGGATTTTGGAGGTTCGTCATATTTGTTGTTATCAAATGCTGTTTCCAAAGTCCGTACACCAACTATAGGTAGGTAGGTAGGTACTTCATGAAGTAAGTTTGACTTGCTTTAGCAATTGATAAAGGAAGCAATTATTGATAAGTGCACAGATGGAAAATCGTCAATTTGCTTTAACTACTTGCTTTGAGCAGTGTTTGCTCACGCAAACAAAGCATTGCCGCCTGCAGCAAGTCAATCTTGCTTCATGAAAATCAGATTGCAAGATTGCAGATTGCATCGAATATTTATTTATGATTTGCAGTGGTCTCGACCTGCTGCAGCCCTGGTCTAAATAATTTTGCCCTTCCACTATCTCTATTAAATGGGTGAAAATGAAAATGAAGAAATCACTTGCTGGCCCCAAATTTCATTCAGATAAAATAATGTTTACAAGAGGTACAAGCAAAATCAGAATCACAAGTTAAAAGCATGAGTAAAGTGTTTGATCAACAAGCATTAAAAGACAAAGTCAATTATTGTCGTGGATGCACGGCTGTTTATCTAGAGTCGATGAAGCTGCAAGGTGTGTGCTGCATAAAAGTGAGTCACACATCTTGTAGCACATACTTTGCCAAGAAGAGTCACTGACAGTGGAAGAAAAATCAGACAGAATAATTATTTGTTCCTTCATTGGCATCATTGTTGTTGCCCCAAAATCGACCATGTCTCGGAGGCTTTTTCCCTGAGTTTAAAGTACTTTCAGCCTTTTCCCTGATATTTCCCTGATTTTCCCACCACCACTAATTTCCCTGACTTTCCCTGATTTTCCAGGTTTTCCCTGATCGCTGAGCACCCTGTAAAAGGTAAGTCATTTGAGTAATCAGTTTAGAGCAGGCAGACAAAATCGCCTGATCATGAAAACAATTTTGTCATAGTCATAAGTACGCATGGTGAAATGAAATGGCCGTTTGATGACCCATTGGAGGACACGGGCATACGAGGGATGTTCCGCGTATGGAAAGGAAGACTTTAGCGCGTGAGGATTTTGGCCTATTTTACAATCCACGGAGCCAAGGGAAAGAAGAGAAGTGACGGCAATAATCTATTGAACTCACTGCGTGTGGGAAGAATTTGTTAAAGCAGCGTTTAAACTAGTGTAAGTTGGCCTCACTATCATAGGTTCCAGTTAAGTGCTCGTTACACGAACCATTGAAGATAATGTTCCCTATTCTTAGGATGATAGGCCTAATTATTTTTGAAGCTGAATGGGGCAGTCGGAAATTGGAAATCTCCATGTTCACTATCAGCCAGCAAAGCCACCAGGCAAGGCAAGGCAATCAAGCAGGGAAAGGCGAACCATAGCCTTTGCCTGAGATTTAACAGCGCGAAGCACGCTCAATGAATCCAGACTATTCAGCCCACGCTGACAGACACATACAGGGTGATCCAAAAAAAAGGAAACTGAAATATTTGTCATGGATTTTTTGAATCTGTAAAGTATTTTCGGGTACCAATGAGTCTGAAGTGGTCAAACCACACCCTGTGCATCCTCTCAGGTCACAGCATGTGCATGCTGCTTCTGAAAGAGGCCCAGAAAACAAGACAATTGAGCACCAACTGAGCTCAGATGGTCCAAAGACGAAAAGTTAAACGAAATGCGTTTGTTGGTGACTAATTTGAGTCTGCAAGGTGTTTTATGCATGAACATTGCATTGACGTGTCGAACATCTTCCTCTTCATCCTGTTGAGCTGTGATGCGTCCAAAATGAACTGGATACTCCAAGCGAAACAGACAGAACTGAACATCCAAAGAGAAGAGAAACGAAATGTTTGTTTTGGTTTTGGTGGACATTTGAAAAATGCCAAACTGTTGCATTTTTGAAGGGCCTAAAATGGATTTTCTTACACTGATGCGTTTAACAGCATTACATGCAGCGAAAGAAGACACAAAAAATCTGTTCCCCAGAACCAAAAAGTCACGAAAACAAAACCTAAAATCATTTTGTTTTTCTTTTCTTTGGATAATCCGTTCGTCTGTTTGGCATGGAGAATCGAGTCCATTTTCGCAAAGAGGCAACACGGGTGCAAGCAACATTGTAAGTGAGAAGGATGAAGAGGATGATGTTCGACATGTCGAGGCAACTTTAATGCCTAAAACGCCTTGCAGAATCAAATTAACCAATGAAGAAAGACATTTAACTTTAATCAAGAAACACATTTCGTTCACCTTTTTCTTCGGACCATCTGAGCTCAGATGGTGCTCCATTGCCTTGGTTTCTGGGCCTCTATCAGAAACAACATTCACATACTGTGACCTGAGTGGATGCAGAGGGTGCCGTTTGACCACTTCAGAGTTATTGGAACCCTAAAATACTTTACAGAATCAAAAAATCCACGAAAAATATTTCAGTTTCCTTTTTTTTTTTTGGATCACCCTGTACATATTGCACCTCCGAGAACTGAATGCGAATTGTGCCGCTTCGCTGCCATGGTCAAAGTCAAAAGCAACTCTCCACGGTCTGAAAATAAACGCAGGGTCCCCTCTAGATGTCACCAATGAAAAAAGAATGACAACGACCATGTTTCGAAAGCGTCGGAATCAAGTTTCGGTTCCCTGACCCCTGATGGATGAGGTATGAGGACGCTTGCTTCCGTTGATTACGATCGGACATATTCGCATTGCCGCATGACAAAACAGGCAAAACACCTTTGGAACACCTGGTAATTCTGCGCCATCTGTGCAGAAAAACATGCAGAAACAGTCACATAAACAATGATGCATTCATAAATGGGGAATATTTTTTTTGTTTATTTATTAAAAATCTCAACAATCAAGTTGAACGTCATAGAATAAAACAAACTGCAATTAAACACAATAAAAACATAAGCAAAATCAACCAAAGAATATCGCACAGGCCCAACCGGGCAAAAAGGGATGGGTTAGTTAGATGAGGCCGGACTGCATTGAATATTATTGATTTGTACGTAAATGTTGTTTTGACAAATGCAGTCTCAGTAAAAATATTGTGCAACAAACCGAAAATGCAGATGCCAATTTTAGTGGCACAAACATTTGTTGTAAATGTAGGGTATCTACCTGTAACAGAGTGCACTGCCGTGCTCTGGTGTTTGGTCCCCGCCTCTGCACCTGCAGAGCTGTCCTACGGTGGCCCAGAACCGCCACATGCAAGCAATTAATTCGCATTTGAAATGCATGGGATTCGGAGAGTTCATTGTTGTGTTGGCCTCACTATCGGCATATCACACGTCCTTATCTGCACATGCAAGTATTGTTAATTGCTTGCAGGTTTCCTTAATTGCTTGCAGTGTTTTGGCGGTTCTGGGCCACCGTACTGTCCTGCCTGGCAGCCAAAAGAACCAACACGAGAAAATCAAATCATTGCAAAAAGCGCAGCAGAAAAATGATGTGTGTTGCATAACCATTTTAATTTGCAGGCGCAAATTTGCAGATCCCATTTTTGACCGAAAGATTCTTCAGCAATTTCACCAGGTCTTGATGCAGTTTCACGCCTAACACAAATTTCATGATGTTTTGCGGCGTTTGTGGCCATCATTCCAGGAAATCTAGTGTTACTGCCATGCTTGAGTATTTGATTCTTCCGACATTGAGGGAGAGGAGGCCTCTGCGAAGGCTTTCCATTCTGAAGAACTATTTCAGCGGCACTTCGGCATTAATCCTTCCTAGCAATTTCCATCCCAAAAATGTCAACTGCAGGTCAAATCACCTGTCCCAGTTTTTTGTTCCTTTTTTCAAGTTCAACTCCTACTTTCACTCATTCTCTCCAATAACCCTTCGGGAATGGAATACCCTCCCGTCAAACTCTGCTCATCGGAGAGTCTCTCGATAAACACCTCGTTGCTTGTGCGGAAGGAACAGAAATTATTTTGCCATTCAAACACTTCTTTGCTTATTGTTGATTGCGATTCATTCAGCAATTGAAATTAAAAATTGAAATTGAATTGATTCCAAATGGTGACTGAGTTCATATTGAACTCCCGTATGGTCAAAGAAATTTGGCACGTCGCGTTGTGTGTAGGTACGTTCGTTGCTGCAGTGAATCCCCCCATTTTCAGAGAATGAGCAACTGAATGCAAAAGTCAGCTCTGCCTCCATTTCCACTGCGTTGAAATATGCTCATCGCAGACGGGACAACAGCATTACAGAACGCGCACCAGGCGTCTGGTTGGTTCTGTTCTCCAGCAATCAGGATCCAGCAGGGTTCGTCATTTGAGGTTCATCACAGGGGGACACTTCTCAGTTGTGTCAAGGATCAACTGGGCTTAGCCTTCTGGGAGGTCTGGGGAGAGGTGCCCCCGAGAGCTAATTTCTAAATTCCAAACAAATCGCAATGAATTTGGACCAATCGTATGCGAGCAAAATCGTAATGACCCACTTATAAAAACAATCTTCCTTGGGTCAATCATTCATTAAAAAAACTTTTGAGGCAGAGGCGGGTCGCAAATTCCCGTTGGCGTAAAACGGGATCAATCAGAGAACTTTCCCGATACTCAGAGATCAGAGCCCTCTCCACCAGGGTAAACTGCGATCTTCAGAGCAAATTTCTCTCTTCCGCCATTGCATCAAATGCTTCTCGTCCTTTTTGGAGATATATGAAATCGCTACGTGGTAGCAAAACCCTGTCATCTTTGAAGAAAGCGTCAGATGGCTCTCTGACCACCGATCATTTTGATATGGCAAATGAGCTTAACACCTATTTTTGCAGCGTCTACACTAAACGTTCGAGTGGTTTACCACTGAAAATGCTTTTAGAAAGGCAAACTGGCCCAGGCCCTGCGGAATACCCAAAAATAACCAGTTTTGGAATCTTTCGACTTCTCCAAAAGATTAAACCTAAAAAAGCTGCTGGGCCGGATGGAGTTCCAGGGAGACTCTTAAAGGAACTTGCTTTGCCTCTTTCCACTCCGATCGCTGTTCTTGTTGAAAAAATGTTTGTGTCGGGCGAATTCCCGTCAGATTGGAAACAGGCAAATGTTATTCCTGTCGCTAAAAGAGGAGTAGACTGTACTGTTGTTGCGGGATACCGCCCGATCTCTTTGACGTGTTTGTGTTCGAAGCTTGTTGAACGAATTTTGCAAAGTCAACTTTTAAATTTCTTAGAATCTGTTAACTTTTTTCATTGTTATCAATTTGGTTTTCGCAGAGGTTTATCTTGTGAACTGCAGGTAATTTCGCTTGCTGACGACATTCTACGTTCAATCGATGAGAAGATTCCTGTTCATGCAGTTTTCCTTGATTTCAAAAAAGCGTTTGACGTAATTCCACATGAGCTGCTAATTTTAAAATTGGTGAGGCTAAACGTGCCCTCTTGCCTGATAAACCTTCTTTGTTCATTTTTGGAGGGGCGCTCCCACTATGTGTCTGTTTCTGGAGTAAAGTCGGCGAGTCTTGAAGTGACTTCTGGGGTACCTCAGGGCAGTGTTTTGGGGCCGCTACTTTTTCTAGTGTACATAAACGATATTTCTGAGGGTCTCGCTAGTTCTATCCGTCTCTTTGCCGATGATGTGGTTCTCTATCGTCGGGTCGACGGTCCAAAGAGCTGTGAGTCTTTACAAAACGATCTCAATATGATCGAAACTTGGTGTGCTAAATGGAAAATGAACCTAAATGTTGATAAATGTAAATCACTCGTCTTCTCTCGGCAACGTATACCGACCATCATTAATCAGACAATTTATAAGCTCAATGGTACGGCTCTTGAGTCTGTCTCTAGCTACAAATATCTCGGGTGTATTTTTTCCAGTGATCTGCGATGGCAACTGCATATTAATTATACAATTGCTAAAGCTTGTAGGTCACTTGGCTTCCTAATCCGTAACCTGAGACATGCCACAATTACTGTCAAGTTGAGGGCTTTTAAAACTCTAGTTATCCCAATTCTTGAATACGCCTGCGCACTTTGGGATCCTTTTTTGGCTGGTGAAATTCATACCTTGGAAAGAGTCCAACGTCGGGCTGCCAGAGCTATAACTGGAATTTACGATCGAAATCATAGCGTGACTGCGCTGTTGGAAGACCTAGGTCTACCAAGCCTGCAGCAACGCCGGCAGTGCCATCGCTTGGAACTTTTTCGTCAAATTGTTTCCGAAGAGGTTCTGCTTCCTCTCCCTTCCGTTTATGTGCGTAAGCCAGTTCAAAGGAGAACTGACAACGGTGCTTGTTTTAACCACCCTATCTGTTCTTTAAGTGCGTACCATTACTCTTTTTTTCCCCGCACAATTCGCGATTGGAACTCCCTTCCTTCAGACTCTTCCATGATCAAAAAATATCTTGTTAGTTCCGGGCTGTTGCCATCGCAAGTTGCTGTCCAATCCTGATTATTATTTTTGCAATGTGTGTTGTTTTTGATTTGATATGTTTCTGAATTTTTGGTTGTCGCCAGTTTCCTTTTTGATCGACATTTTATACTTTGTGTATGTACTTGTGATTCTTCTGCCACCTCGCAGTCGTATTGATTGAAAGAATAAAGAATAAAGTTTCATGAATACACCTTTCCGAAGCGATTTCTGGCAGCAGCCTCTGTCGCCGAGTGGTCCAGACAGCCTGCTGACGCTGCGGTGGTAACCTACCGAAATCGCTGGTGCACTGACGTCATTTTTTTATTGCAGACGCTCTTCAAGCACATGATCAAAGGCAGACTCGAAAGCGAATTTCGGCAGCTGCATCGGTGGTCTAGTGTTCAAGGCATTGGACTGCGAATCCGACGCAAGGGAATCGATTCCAGTTGGCGTCAGATTTTTTTTTTCAGATTTTTGCGGCTGGGGGACTTTTTGCATTTTTGTTGCTGGGGGGACACCAGGCTGTGGTCGGAAACCGAGATTGGGTCAAGTTGGGGTAGGAAAGGTTAGGTCAGGTTGAAATAGCTTTAAAATTTTTCGTTAGTAGTGTATAAATGAGGTTTTGGTTGCAATGACGTCAATGCAACCTGCGATTTCGATAGGTTTCGAGAATACGCCTCCCGTCAAATGGACGAAAAGTTTTTGCGATTTTTCTCGCACCGATGGCTGTGAAATTGATGCTCCGTGTGGCAAGGTGGCTCTCCTCCCGTTTGTGCTCATCAGCCAGAGTAAAGGCATGGTGTTTGAGGTTGGCATGCATTCTGAAAATGGTGATTTTGGGATCAACATGGTGACGGCATGAGGTACACCAACGACTAATGGTTAATTCTTTTTTGTTTGTTTTATTTTTTCGAGTCCACCATGATTGCTCGGAGGAGGTGGCCGACAGAAGTGGCTGCTCCAGATTCCGACTCCAAATAACTGGTCACGATGCTTTATGCACAGCTATTCGGGATGGCAGAATGCACAAAACATGATGGTCCATATGACGGGTAACTTACGGCGATTACTGTATCTACTCGTACGAGGTGCATTTCAAAAGTCTTTGACGTTTCCTTCTTGAACAAAAACTACATGAGATAGAACTTTGAAACTTTGTC
>JASGXE010006377.1:0-20998 GCA_030068105.1 Sinentomon sp. SZTP_YWyxl
CAAAAACCCCCCTGGTTGTGCGATTGCTGTTATGGATAATCAATTGCTATTTTGTTGCAATCCTATCCCACATTGGTGAATAGCACACCTCTAGGTTAGTAGGTTTGTGATTCTCTGGAATCAGAATCGAGCTCGATTCACCAGGAATCGGAATCGATTTCCGGAATCGAGTTAGGCCCGGAATAAGAATCGAGAATTGGAATCGAAATATCTCGGAATCGGAATCGACTAATCGAGTTTTTTGGAATCGACATGGAATCGCACACCGCTAGTATCCATCTCACCAGGGCTGTGCGAATCGGCATTCTAATCGAATCCCTCGAATCCACGTTGTTCGAATTGAATGCGAATCCATTGCCCAGTTTCGAATCGAATCGTCCAGGATTCGAGATTTTCGAATCGAATCAAGAGTCGCACAGTCCTGTGACTACTGGCTTTCTTCGAAGTAATTGCAATTCCCGATTCTCGATCACAGAATGTATGTTGGCTGTCACCATTCGCATTTTGGTGCTGTGCTGCAGGCAGAAGTTTCAAATTTTTTCGAATCCTACAAAATTCTCGGATCGAAGCCCAAAAGTTCAAATCTCGAATCCCCAAAAGTTCGAATCTCGTTTTTCTTTCGAATCGAAGCGAATCTCGAATCGAATCGCACAGCCCTGCATCTCACCCCCAGTCCCAAGTGCTCTGCTATGATACCCAATGCAGCCTTCAGCCTCCACATCCAGCCCACCATCCAGTATCCACATCACTCCAACCAAACCCAAACCTTGTTCGTCTCATTCATCATACATCAGCAAAACATGAACCAGATCTGCTAATTCAACCTCACACAAAGGATTGCAAAAAGTAGTTTGGAGCGTTGGAGCATGGATTTTTGAGCCTGGCCAGTGGCCATAGGTCGGTGCCTATTTGCTTTTTCTTTGCTCGCCAGCCCATTTCGATCCCGGTCGAAAATCGAAGAGCTTTTTTTTGCTCACCAGCCCATTTCAATCCCGATCGGCTCTCATCCACCCCGATAGCATTGCTCCCATCCCATGCTCCCGGCCTTTTGCAACCCTGTGGGCTGCGCCCCACACAACCTTCATTCCTCCATCCTTCCCATTTACCCACCGCAATCTCCTCATGTAATTTCCAAAGCACCTACTTTCACATGAAACAACAGATCACTACCTACCAACCAGCTGAGCCATCGTAAATTCCCTCCCACCACCAGGGATGGGTAAATTGGAAATTGGCCACGTATTATACGTGACGTATAATACTGACGTATAATACGCGTATAAAACGTATAAAACCAAAAAAGACATGTGGCACGTAGTTTTTCTCGTAATTTTGAGCACATCTCAATGCAAGTGAGCAAGCAGACCTAAACGAAATGAGAAAAGAGCAAAAGCAAAATAAGTCATCTTTAAAGAAGTCTTATTACAAAAAGCATACAATATGTAGGTAGCTGGATAGATACCTGCCAAAAATGTTGACAAATTAGGCGGACCTGCGACTATTGCCGTAGCCATTTCCATGCAAAAGAACTGTGATGAGCAGTCACAACTCCTTTTTGCCATTGGAATGGCATCATTTTGTGGTCATGGCGTTGTCTCACTTTACACACAAGATCAAAAAAGAGCAGTTTCCAGCAACAAATTCCTGCATAATATTAGTTGGGTCCGAATCGAAAGAAAAATATTTCCTTTTGAATATTTTTAATTAAATTGAATGTGTGAAAAATGAATATCAATTATTGTTGCAGGTACCTCCTTGTTGGGAGCCTAAAATTTTTCAGAACTAGTGTTCGGCAACAATATATAAATTTCATCCTTCTGCAGTTGATGGAGTTTCACTGAACACAGAGGTCAGTGGGCCTTCTATATTTTCCTCGTGTTGAGAATGAATCAGGGTCAGGATACCTAACTAAATAAATGGTCACCAACTTAGCTGCTTCGATTCATACATTCAGGGCCAGGGGTGGTGCAAGCCTGAACGTTTGGTTTGCTCCTTGAGGGGCGACAACACTTTTTGTATTTTTTTGTATTTTTTTTTTTTTTTTTTTTTTTTTTTTTTTTTTAAACGCCAGGGGCCGAATCGCCTGACCTCCCCTCCGGGTCCCTCATGATCGCCGTCACCGATCCCGCGGCTTGCCGGTCCCCCGTCCCGCTCATCGATCGCTGTCCCCCAGGCCCCCAGAGCCTCGCGGCAGCCAGCGGTTGGCGCCCGGCGGCCCGCCCGGCACCAGGTCCCCTGCCCTCACCGCGAGGAGACTGCACCACGGCCTGCTCCCCGGAGTCCCGACCTCCGCAGCAGAACTCCCTGCTCTACAACTATCAATTTCCTTCTACTGTCAAAAACTTTTCGAACACCCTTCGTAGCTGAGGAGCAAGGACTAAAGCAAGTTTGTGTGGATATGAAACAAAAACTGTGTGCTTTAAAATAACGCAAATGAGCATGTCCTTCAAACAACAGTTTTAAGAATTCGTAAAATTGCGAGGAAAAGGCAACACCAAAGCACTTTTAAAAATCTAAATTCTACACTGGGAAGAAGGAAGACAGTAAGTAATAAAATAATACGCAACACGCTGCAGGTAATAGCTCGGTTATAAAAATACTAACGTAACAAACAAAAAATCTCGACTTCGCAAAACTCTGCGCCGAAATTTTCACAGGCAAGCAACAGAATTTTAATTGTTATTTACAATTTGTAAAGCTTTGTCAGTAGTAATCGGGTCCGGAGTTCAACTTGAGTGCAGTCCTGCTGCCAAATATGGATCACACGGTGTCTCATGGTTACGAAGTCAGCCTGTCATTTGAGAGTTGTGGTTCGCTTGTTCCTGCAGAGCACAGATTGCAGCTTCCCAGGGTGCTTTCAGAGAAACAGAGCCCAATTCAGCCTGGATCAGTTGTCTATCAGATGCCTGTTCCACTGGAAGAACCATCTTCGTAGATTGGTGAAAGAGGGATGTCAGAAGTGAAATGCACCGATTGCATTCTTCGTTTGATCTGAGGAATATCATCCAATCACCGGAGGCAAGAGCCAAGGCTTCAGAGCAATCAAACTCCATCAAAACACAGCCGTCTTCTGGGCTGTTTCCAAACGAAGTTAGTGACGATAACGATCGAATAGCAGCTGAACCGACTAGCTTGAAGCTGCTGCTCTGGTCGGAATCATCGCCTGATGTATCACATGTGTTCTGGTAAAGGATCAGCATATCTTGTGCCACGATGAGAGCACAGGGTGTCATCTCAGTTGGTGTTGGTGACGGAGATAGATTTCCAGAAAAAGATGAATCCTCCACAGACAACGTGCTTCTTTCCAGAGACAAGGTCAAGCCAATCATCTCGAGCCATTCCAAAATCTCAGCCTCTGATGATGCAGCAATGTGGACGGTCCCTCCCTTCCTGAAATTCAACTCCAATGCATGCGGCCGGGAGGATTTGACGGCCAGCTGACTACAAGACAAAACATTTCCCATCAACTGGAATACAGCTTCGGGAAAAAGATCCTCACATCTTGCATACTGATACAAGAAGCCAGACCTCAAAAATAGAAATGCAGGTTTCCACGATAAAAAGGAAAGGAACGGGCTCTTCCGTATCATGACATAACCCTTTTTGGAAGCTTGGCAGGACATCACAGATGACCTGGTATCACTTTGCAGATGGACTAGATCACTATAACATGGAGATATTTCCATATCTCCTGTCGTTTTCCTCAGCCACTCGAGTAACTGATAGCTGGGTTTCCACATTGATACAGAAATAAAATCACACGCAGACGACGGTCTAATCCTGCGGCACAGACTTCCAAGTAGCCAAGGAAGCTTCTGCCCGACAGAACATCGACTGGACAAGATCTGAAAGTGTGACTTGAAAGGTCTTCTCCCTTCCGGGATCCTCTGCTCCAAGTTATAACCAGCTCATGGCAAAATTCATCACATTCAGCTGTTTGCAGGTGTTCCAGTGCTATTTTCCACTTGACAAACCACCTGCTGTCTTCATGTTTCATGATCCAGAGGCAAGTTTGGTCCAGCACGAGAAGAGCCGGTCGAAAGAGACCAACGGAGTGGCTCAAGCTGACAGGAAGAATCTTTATGTCACCACTGATACACAGGAAGATCTTCACTGCTTTCGCCGAATGCAAATGAAATGGTGCAAGAAGTTTGTGCTCATCAGTCGGAAATTGCGATGATGAATTATGCGGATCAACAGAGAATGTGCACGATCGATTGTCAACAAGAGCTGTGGCTGCGTGACACATTTCAACATCAATCTGGTCTTCGAAGTCTGCTTCAAGTTTAGATGCCATCCACTTTGTCAGCTTGACTTTGGGAAGCATTTCAACTGATTGTGAAGTCGCACTCTTCCTCTTCTGGAGAAGAAGCCTCGGAGGAAAGCGTTTTTCTCTTCGAGGAGTTTCAAGCGGCTGCACACTTGAATTTGAATTCCGCACTGGCTGGAAAACAGTTCGACATGAAGCACACCGACGTCGATTTGACATGGGTGTGGCATAACTATCGTCAGTTCTCTGCAATGTCCGATGGTGTGGCAATCCCTTGCTGCCACACGTTTGGTCCCCAGCACTACAAGTTGCGGCAGGCCCCTTCTCATTCCCAACAGTTCTGTTGGCAGACGGAACGGTTTCACTTGATCTGCTTGAACTGTTCAGGTTCACCTTTCGTGCAAAATCACATGCCAAATTCTGGCAATGATACAACTGTCCCTCAACATCAGACTTAGCATGCACTTTGCAGTGGCATTCATTACTTCTTCCCGGTTGCTGATTTGCAGCCGTCGAATGATCATTTCGCGATGAATACAGAAATAAAGGACAGGAACAGTGCTCGGAAATGCGTCGTTTTTCGATTGGATCCGACGCCTTTGGCATAAATTCCAGCTCATGGGCAAGGCACATCTCATTCCTCAATGTCCTCCTTTTATGCTCGGGTATCCTATTTAGGGACAGTCTGTTGCTGAGGTGTCCAAAGTCGACCGTATCTCTTGTTTCCCCACATTTCGATGATGATAACGCCCTTGCTGCTTTCAGCGAAGTGTCAATATCCCAACTTAATCTCTTTGCCACTTCCGGTCGCACTTTCAACTCGGCACTTTGATCAGCCAAATGTCGGAAGAGATTGGAGCTGCTGCGGGTCAAGAGAACCTCCATCTCACTGTCGTTGGCACCTATCCCAGAGTCGCCTGGCGATGGGGGCTGGGACATGCTGGCAAGGCTCAACGCTGAGAGGCTGTTGGTGCTTGATGACCGAGATTGGAAAGCAGGACAAGGAGCAGTGGAACAACCGGGGATGGGATCCATGAAGTTGACCGGCGGCGAGGTCAATTCCTGGACAGCAGGATTCTTATTTGACATGCCGTCCATCTCAACCTCTTCGGGAAATGACATCGCCATTGTCCACGGTATCAATTTGACCCAATATAAAGTTAGGGCCAACCGAGGACTGAGCGCTCATCAAGCACAGCTTCATAATTTATGGTCACATTTCCCTGCATTCCTTATGTGGCTGATGCGAGCTTCAATCTTGAAATGCACATTCGTTTGAACTGGATGTGTTATCAATCATCCGCAAAACTGTAAATTTTGGAGGCAGGCGAGGCATACCCTTCTGACCAGCATCCCTTTGTTTGCTAAAAAACTGGATTTGTTTCAAAGGGCCTCTGAAGCTTTGCTCAACCGACTGCAGTTTTTATTCACAAAAAGTTGAAAAAATTAGACATGCGGCATCATCTGCAGTTTCCATTGAGACAAAACCTGAAGCTCAAAGAAACAATGTTTCACCAATTTAGACTTAGACCACTGAAAATTGGGATGGACAATGTCCATTGTTGTAATTAAACACCTTCAAAATTAATGTTAGTTACTTTATGCTTCCACATTTACCTATGGATGATTTTTAGCGGTAAAGACCTTAGGTGGTAAAAATTTCACGAAACAAAAAAAAAAAACACTTGGGTAGGTGGTCAAATTTTCACCCCAATATGTTCAAAACTGGCTGAGATAGACTTACCGATTATTCGCGATGGGATACAAAAATTAGTTTTTGAGATATTCGGTTCCCGAAGACATACTTTTTTCAAGAGATTGAAAACTGTCACCTTTAGGCAAATATGTATTTGTCATTTTTTCCGCTGATGTTAAATAACTTTATTTTATGCAGAAAGAAAGAAAGAATTTTATGCAATGCATAAAATTTTGAAAAACATTTTTAGGCATTTTTGAAGTTATTTTACTCTCACAGATTTTGCGGAATTAATGCTGCGGAAAGCTGGAAGACCTTCGGAGAAACATAAAATCTTAAAAACGGTACACTTTGAAAATTGTTAAGAATTCTTTTTAAGGCTGAAAGTCAAAACTACCCAGAGAAGTCAATTTTGGAAAAATATCACCCCCAAAAAGACAAGTTTTACCTGTTGTCACCCCCTTAAAGTTGAAACCATTAGTAAACTGAAGGAGCAAATCAAAGGAGTCCATTATGAGTGTATGAAGCATGCCAAACACAAACAGGCTGCCCGAAACTATTTTACCAGCAACGAAGTTGAATTCTACAGAGTAGGGCTTCTTGAATGGATACACAGCCAGGGTAGGTGTTTGGAACTGGATGGAAAAATAAACACAGATTGTAGTTTAGCTGAGAAAATAAGTTAAGAAGTATTAGGTAACTTATGTCATGGGTGAACCATGACTCGTCCCATCCATCCAATGTTATTGTGCCGATATTTGGCCCAATATGAGCCATTTGATTACTAATTTGACACAGCCAAATCAATTCCCAGCATGTTGGAACAGTCGGGCTGATCACTACAACAACCGATGTTATGAGGGCCTGACCATCCCATTCATCAATCATGCAATGGCCGTCCTCCTTTATTTGCCATTTTGAAATCCAGACAGACAATAACCATCACGTTGAGAACCACAACCCTATCCTACCTCAATTTCTAGTGATCAGAATTAACATGAGTTGATGCCAGGAAAAAAGTCAGGAAAAATGAAGCCCATTCCAGAAAAAAGAAACGTGAAAACATCGTCAATGAAAAGAAATTTCCCAGTCCCATGGTATCTCACACTACCTATTTGAATGAATCAACTTGCGAGAGATAAGGACTAACCATCCTGGAGATCCTTTCAAGGATGGTTAGTCCTTATCTCTCATACTCGCCGCATCCAAAGTCCATACACGCTCAGAATCAACTTACCATCACATCACCTGGGATAGGTACTTATATAATACATTCATAATGTTAACAGATACTTTATCTTGGCCCTGTTCGTCTGATTTATCACAAGAAATACACATCTCACGGCTCAGGCAATATGCCTAATCAATTTACCTGCCTAGTTGCACCCCAAAAACATGTGCCATGTGCTGAAGTTCGGCAAGACGTATTATACGTGGGTTTTATACGTACGTATTATACGACGTTTCATACGGTAAAATTTACCGTATTATACGTGACGTATAATACGTACCCATCCCTGCCCACCACATATCCATCATCACCCTTTTCCATTTATATATTCAGGGAACTCTCCCACTTTTTTATTATAAAAAAAAATGTCGGGCGCAACCGTAAATCCGATAAGGTTGGAAAAACCGCGCGGCGCGCCGTAAAAAAAAGAACAGTCCCCCAACTGGGAGAAGTTGGGCCGATATTCCACTTGCTTTCTCCATTCACTCCACTGTCTTAGGTATCCTTCCTCCATTGCCTTATCCTTTGCACCCACTTACCAACTTCTGTTCATTGTCCGCACGGCGCACGCACGCCTCTTCCATCCAGACCTTTCGAACAATCTCTTCCCTTTCCTTGCCAACTTTCCCCTTTCATACCAACTTCGTCATGGCTGAGCGGCGAGCGCAGTGGAGCAGAAAGAATGATATTCGCGGCGGAAGGGCGGGGTCGGTCTTGACGCACTTGAAATTGAGCTTAATTAATATTTGACATTCACAGACCCATGTTGGGTGGGATTTTGTCTCTGAAGCCAGAAGTCGACCATCTGTGTTTTCACCATTTTCGGAGCATTTTCCACTTCAGTTTAACCTATGACAATCTCTTCCACTTCCACTTCACCTTAACCCAGCGGTCGGCAACCTGGGCTCCGCGGACCCCAAGGGGTCCACGGGAAAAGGCCGGGGGTCCGTGAAGGGCCTTTTTCTTTCAATAAAAATGTCCCAAACAGTTCGCTCGGGGACGATGTGCCATGCAGGCGAAACAAGGTGCGAACCCTCCCACTCCCACACATTGATTGGATGGCTAACATTGATTGAATTACCTCCTAATATTCGTAAAAATTACTAATTCGGCTCATAGGTACATCTCTGTTGTCAGAGGCAACTATGGTAGTTATGGTTGGCCATGACGCACGGGCATTTTTTTTTTCTGCCCCCCTCAAAAACAGTTAGAGCGCACTGGTCAAAGCAAAGAGTCCCGAGATAGGTACCTAGCACAAAATGCAGGCAAACGAAAACTCACTCGACAAGAAGTAAAACTCAATCCGAGGACGATCAAGCAAGTAGGCTCCAGAGGCGCACGAGTGATGCTTGAAGAAACAAAGCACATGATGCTTAAACCAACAGTGGTCGTCGTCATTCAAAATGCACCATGATACTCAGACCAACAGTGGTCGTCGTCATTCAAAAATTCACAAGCACAAATTCAATTGGAATGTCCATTCAGAGGCGGTCAACACCAGCCAAACATCGTCAGTTCGTGAAATAAATCATTGCATGATTGGAAAAAAGAAAAAAAAAGAGCAATAAGATCTGGGCCCGAAAAACGACAAAAAAAAACGAAGATATCCTCCCTACAAAAGGAAACTTAATGGGGAAATCCTAAGTTTATTCCAGAGAAATATGTTGCGGTTAAGAAAGGAGAATCTATCAACATTTTTGCATAACACGGGGGTGTAAATGACACTAATGCTCCGGCTCTTGTACAAGCAGTATTGGGTGAAAGGACCCCTGAGAGGTCACTCCAACCACCATCCCGAAGGACGCACCTCCTGAACATTAAAATACCATGAATCTGTCTACGCGTGGCAAGGGTTTCCCAACCAAGCTCCCTCCCAAGGAGCGAAATGCTGGAATTGAAAGAGAAATCACCAGAAACAAACCGAATCGCCCTTCTGTGAACTGCCTCGATGATACCAGATATGAAGTTAGCAATCCACAGGTAAAGGTTCTCGGGTATCTGCAGACAGGCAAGCTTGGATAAAAGGGTAGGGATGGCAACTTTGTCAAAAGCTTTCACCAAGTCAATGAAAATAGCATCTGTGATGCAGGACTCAGCAAGAGCAGTAGAGATGTCATACACGAAGCTTGTCAGCTGTGATTCACACGAGAATTTGGTACGAAAACCATGCTGGCGGTGAGAGAAGAAATGTTTGTTCTCAAGAAGTCTATACAAGTATCCAGCAACAATCTTCTCCATGAGTTTGGCCGAGGAACTGATAAGGCTTATGGGTCGAAATGACAGTCGTGAGAGCGTGACCTCCTTTTGGCAGGGGTTTGACAATGCTTCGCTTCCAATCCGATGGGATGACATTTTGAGCAAGGGACACAGAGAAGAGCACATAAAGGAAATTTTTGATGACATCACAGTGATTTTTAAAAAATGCCATGGGAATGGAGTCGATTATGGAAAATGAGGAATTCTTGGAGGACTTGATTGCTCTTTCAATAGCTTCAATTGAGATAAGATCTGCATCCCGCAGAAATGCAAAAGTTGGGTTTTGAGAGACAGAGGTCGATGAAGAAGGGTTCAGGAAGCTTCGTAGGGCCAAAGCAAATGCGGTACTGGGCTTAGGATTAACCAACCGGCCGTCAGGGGGTCTACATTGAGAAACTGAACATGAGGCTTTACTTGACGTTTTACTGTTGTGGAATTTCCAGAACTGCTTGGTGGAAATCATGTCATCAACAGCAAGTCTCTGTACAAAATTAGCTTCCATGGAACCCAACTTGGATTGATAAACTCTGAGGGATGCGGTGTAATGCGGAAAGAGGTCTTGGTTTTAGGAACAATCACGAAAGAGATTCAAAAGCCTAAGGTACATCTGACGAAGATCGTGGTTAAACCAGGGAGGGAAAGACAAACTCCCAACTTTGACTGAGTGACGCTTTGGGATGAAATGGTCAACAGCAAAGGAACATACCATCCTAAATTCGGTCCAAAGTTGGTCGATAGCAGGATCCCGGTCACAGAAGTCAAGGAGGGTATTCCCTAAAATATGGATACCTGGACACATGGATACCCAACTGGATACCCCCACAAATAGGTTAGGTTTGGGCAACAGAGGTTAGGTTAGGTTTGGATAGGATAGTTTAGCATAGGATATGTAAGGTTAGGTTGGTTTGGATGGGTTAGGTTGGGTTTGAAGGGTATCCAAGGAGGTATCCAGTTGGGTGTCCAGGTATCCAGGTATCCACATTTTAGGGACCACCGTCAAGGAGGGTCGGAGGGTCTGAGGGTCAGTGAGGTCTTTAATATCCTTAAAAGATGTCTTTCTGGTTTAGCCCCCAACAGCAATGTGCTTGTTAACTTGGCTGTTGGCGAGCTTGACATTGCTGAACTCTCAGCCTCAGATACTTTTTTCACCTTTTGTCGCCTCATAACTGGTATAAATGCAAGTCTCTCTGGTCCTGCTGCCCAAAACAATCTCAATGTGAAGCTAAATATTTGTTCCATTCCTCCCAGATTGTATAAAGGTGACTATGTCCAGCAAAAGATCAACAGGCTGAATGAATCCTTGGCATTTTATTGCAGTAATATTGTAAACGTAAACTTTTTGGACCTACGTGCTGTTCAGAGTGATGCCATGTCACAAGATGGACTCCATTACTCCATGGTAGGGGCTGCTAAGGTGGGTACAGAAATACTTCGCTCCACCAATGCTTTTTTATGCTAACTGTTAGGCCTGGTTGTTCCACCTGGGCTGTTCCCGAGCCACAAGAGCAACATCATGGCTCCAATGCCTCACGCAGTTCTGGGTCTAGTCAGCAGCTTTTATCACCTCGGCAATCATCTTCATTGAGCCAATCCAGCCTCTGGTCGCCCTTCTCTCTCATCATGCTCAATGCCAGAAGTATTTTACCTAAGCGTTATGCTTTACGTCCTATTTTCGAACCACTCAATCCTGATATAATTGCAGTTACAGAATCTTGGCTAGATGACTCCTGTGTTGAAGTGGATATTCTGCCATCTTGTTTTGTCATTTTCAGGCGCGATCGCTCCAGGTTTGGAGGTGGAGTCTTGTTGGGGATTAAGTCTCATTTTAAACCAAAACTGTTATTCACCAGCAAATTGTATGAGCTTTTGATTGTGGCCCTTGAGTTTAGTATTCCGGCAACCATTGTCATACTCTTATATCGCCCTCCTGGCTTGCCACTTGAAAATTTTTCTGCCATCTGCAGTGAGTGTGCCTCAGCTATTCTATCACTTCGTATGGTGGATAATACCCATCCCATACTCATGTTGGGGGATTTTAACATCAATGTTCTCAGCGAAAGTGAAGAGCATGATCTTTTCCCCCCTGGTCTTTTGAGATTCATGGATTCCTTTGCACTTAAGCAGTGTGTGGATTTTGTTACTAGGCCAGCTAGTTCTGATCCTAATTGTCTTGATGGGTCCACTATTGATCTGTTGTTCCACTGCCCGAAGCTAAATCTAAATTCCATCAGGGCAATCCCAGGCCTGAGTGATCATCTCATGGTGTCAGCCTGTTTCAGTGTCGAGGCTGCTAAACTTCCTGCTGTGCCAAGCATAGTGTCCTCCCAATGTCAGCAACAACCTAATTTTTGCTCGTATGACAAAGAAGCGGTCGATAGGTTTTTGAGCTGGTCCTTTTGTGACATTGAACCAGTAGCCGATGTCCATCTTCTGTGGCAGGACTTTAAGGAATTATGCACTCTGGCAATCAAGCACTATATTCCAATTAAACATAATCATATTTATTATTATTATTTATATTTATTTTTATTTTTATGTTGGTGTATTTGCAATTTTTTTTTTTTTTTTTTTTTTTTATAAATTTATCTTCTCGAACCGGCTTCTTGCGTTTATATTTTGATAAGAGGTCCTGCCTTCCTTGTTACTCATGGTAGGTACCTACGAAAATAAATGAAGGCAGTGGCCTATTTTTGCATTGTGGTGCGTACTAGATCCATAGATCCAGGCTGCCTATCTGAGTTTTGTATTACCTATCAGAAATCCCCTCCTCACCCATAAAAGGGTGCTCGTTTGTTTCTTGGGCTGCAGTGAACATCTCAACTGTGATTGACTCCAGATCGCAAGTGGGTAGCTCTGTTGATTATGCTGACGAGTTGGACTGGGAGGGTCTACTTACCGCTGCGGCGCGAGAACTCCCAGGTTCGCTCTGACGCATCATCGGTGGAGTTGCTTGCAGGTAAACTTTGTTTGACTGGAAGTAAGCCCATTCATTTTTCAATGCAGTCAACATCTCGAAGCTTTTTTGTGAGTAGGATTGGGGTAGGCGAAAAAAGAGAAAAATAGTAGATATCTAGGTAGCTTGCAATCATGTTTAAATTTGGCACATAGGTAGAATACATACCCATAGGTAGTTAATGCAAAAATTCAGTTTGCCTAATTGGTAATTTTTTTCCCCATTCTTGCACGAATCGAATCATTTGAATTTTATGACTGAATTTGTGACTTATCATGTTTGGACATGGACATGTGTTTTTGTTTTGGTGACCATGATGTCACTTTTTGCGCAATTTGACAACTGTGACGAACCACTGGATGGAGATTCTTCATGAAAACGACCACGTGCTGAGATGGTATGTTTTTGTTACGGTTTTTTTTTTTTTTTTTTTCTCGCCTTGTTGCCGTACCATTTTTGCACCTCCTTCAATCATTCTCCCCATTGCACCCACACCCAACAACCAACTCGGTTTTTCAAATCTGGGATGCAATGTGGAATATCGGCCCGACTTCTCCCACTTGGGGGACTGTTCTTTTTATTTTCACGGCGCGGTTACTCCGATTCATCGGATTTGCGGTTGCGCCGGCAGTATATTATTAGTATAATCCACGTTTAGATGGGGAACCAGTGCCTACCTGGTTTAATCGCAATCTTCGCTCAAAGTACTGCATACTTCGTAGACTATTCCAGAGAAGCTTGTCTAAGCCTCAGCTTACGACAAGTTACATATCTGCTTTAAGAGCCTACCAAAGGGAACTACGGGCAACAGAAACAAAGTTTTTGAGGCACCTTGCAATAAATGATGTTATCAGCACCAAAACCTTCTGGACATTTCATCACTCCAAAACTAAAACTAGAAAATTGGTGTTGGCAAACGACATGGACCTACGACCTGTGAATGCAAAACACAATTCCTCTTCCAAAATTAGTGACTCTTTTGCTAAGGCTGTAGTGGCTTTTCTTAATCCTGTTCAGTCAAATCATGGCACTGCCTACCAAACTGAACACCAACAGTTCATAAGAGATGCTGATATCTTTACCCCTGAGGCAATTGCAGCAACCATCCACTCATGCAAAAACTCCACCTTTGACTTGGTTGATGGGATACCGATGACCTTCTTTAAAAACCATGCTGATTAAATTTATCTTCTCGAACCGACTTTTTGCGTTTGTATTTTGATAACAGAGGTCCTGTCTTCCTTGTTACTCATGGTAGGTACCAACGAAAATAAATGAAGGCAGTGGCCTATTTTTGCATTGTGGTGCGTACTAGATCCATAGATTCAGGCTGCCTATCTGAGTTTTGTATTACCTACCAGAAATCCCCTCCTCACCCATAAAAAGGTGCTCGTTTGTTTCTTGGGCTGCAGTGAACATCTCAACTGTGATTAACTTCAGATCGCAAGTAGGTAGCTCTGTTGATTATGCTGACGAGTTGGACTGGGAGGATCTACTTACCGCTGCGGCGCGAGAACTCCCAGGTTCGCTCTGACGCATCATCGGTGGAGTTGCTGGCAGGTAAACTTTGTTTGACTTGAAGAAAGCCCATTCATTTTTCAATGCAGTCAACATCTCGAAGCTTTTTTGTGAGTAGGATCGGGGTAGGCGAAAAAAGAGAAAAATAGTAGATACCTAGGTAGCTTGCAATCATGTTTAAATTTGGCACATAGGTAGGATACAGACCCATAGGTAGTTAACGCAAAATTTCAGTTTGCCTAATTGGTAATTTTTTTTCCCCCATTCTTGCACGAATCGAATCAATTGAATTTTTTGACTGAATTTGTGACTTGTCATGTTTGGACATGGACATGTGTTTTTGTTTTGGTGACCATGATGTCACTTTTTGTGCAATTTGACAACTGTGACGAACCACTGGATGGAGATTCTTCATGAAAACGTCCACGTGCTGAGATGGTATGTTTTTGTTACGGTTTATTTTTTATTTTTTCTCGCCTTGTTGCCGTACCATTTTTGCACCTCCTTCAATCATTCTCCCCATTGCACCCACACCCAAAAACCAACTCGGTTTTTCAAATCTGGGATGCAATGTGGAATATCGGCCCGACTTCTCCCACTTGGGGGACTGTTCTTTTTATTTTCACGGCGCGGTTACTCCGATTCATCGGATTTGCGGTTGCGCCGGCAGTTAAAATTAAAAAAAAAAAAAAAAAAAAAAAAAAAAAAGGAGAGCCAAGTTGAGATAACGGTCGACAGCAGTCTTGTCACACTTGTCAAACTGGTATGTGCAACCAGGGGGATCAGTGTGAAATGTAGGGAGTGGAGGAGGGGAACAGCAATCAACTAGGAAGATGGCACTGATCATTAAATGATCACTCAGACCAATGATGGGTTTTGCTGATTTTAGGCACGATTGAGGACCGTGGAAGATGAGATCAATTGTGGTTCCAACACTAGGTACAAGAAGGTCTGAGGGGCGGGTGACAAAGTTCACTGCTTGTTGAAGGGAAAAGCTGTCACACATTCGCTGTAAACCTTCTGGGTAAATGCAGTCTGACCCGGATGGCATGGCATTGATGTTAAAATCGCCCATAATAAAAATCGGAGAGTCACTACTAACTAGACCGGAATGCTTGAGTGGTGAAATGGCAATATGGAACTCCTGGAAGATGTCTGAAAAACAATCTATTGCTTCTCTGGGAGGACGGTACAACAACAATAGAAGGGTTGGCGGAAAAGAGAAATCCAATGTAATGACGATAAACTCGAACTTTGGGGTGCGGAACAGAAGTTTAGGTTGCAGGTACGGCTTCACCCCAAGAAGGACCCCTCCTCCAGTTTTGGAACGATCCCTGCGGAAAATGACAATCCGGAGGAAGAATATCATTCTCTTTACAGGACTCATTGCAGATTTTCCCCCTTGAGATCATTTTTCACGACTTTTGGAGGGTGGATGGTCCGCAGCTAAGGGGTTTCGCGGTTATGGGGTCCGTCAGAATCAAAAGGTTGCCGACCGCTGCCTTAACCTATGACAATCTCTTCCCGTGACAATCAATCCCGGTTGTTGAGGATCGGGTGCGATTTTGGAGCTGGATTTTTTTTACCATCATGGACACTTTGCCGCCCAACAACTGGCTTGTTTTCATTTTGCATACGAGGCCTGTTCCCTATTATTGTACAACGCTCCCCCGCTTTCTGGTGTTGGAAAAACTGGGAAAAACGTCCCGTCCCACACGCAGACAGCGCAATCACTCCTCTCTTGCCGGCGGCCATTTTCACTCTTGCCGCCTGCCGGCGGCCATTCACTTCACTGCCGCCGCCGAAGATGGCGCATTCGATATTTTTTTACTCGCGTTTGCGGACTGTTCCTTCGCAGTTTCCGAACGTCCAAACGCCAGCCGCCAAAACCAACCAAACCACACCAAACCATCATGTCTCTCCAAATCTGACCTGTCTAACTTTTCCTCACCTGACCTTACCCACCCAACCGAACCGAACCTTGCCAAACCAAACCAAACTTTTCCCAAAGTGCAGTTTAGATGGCGCAGGAATATAAAATTTGTTCCCAGACGCAAATGATTTTTTTTCCATCTTTGGCGATTTTTTTGCGGCGATTTTTTTTTTTTTGTTCTTTCACCATCCGAACATCAAAGAATGCTGCTTAATTCGAAAATGAGGTTCTTGATTGTCTGGAATGCGAAACTCTTTTTTTCTGCGAATTTTTTTCCTTCTTCATAACACACTTTTCTGTTCTGTGAAAGCTCCATTTCCCCCAAGTTTGCATTCATGGGGTTAGGCACGTGTACATTTCTTCCCACCCCATTGTAGGCGTGTACGTGTGTGTTGTTTTTTTGCAGTGTGTGCCTTATCGTTCTTTCTCTTTCCTATCCCAATGCTCATTGTGAATTTTGCCTGGGGTTTCTGTACCATGTATACTTTTACTTCAAAATGTGATACCTCATTATTGATTGCCTTTATACATGGCTATACTGGCTGTTGTCATCATCTGTGTGATACCTCAATGACGTGGTCAATTTTGCGACTGAATCTACTTCTGGTCAACTCCATAAACGGGTTCGTTCTCCAATTCTTGCTTGCGCTGGCTACTCTTTTTTATTCGTTCTCGATTGTTGTTAATTTTCTCTCCAACGGGGTCATTTTGTTGTCCTAACCAAATATTCTTAGTTTTCCTGTGACGGAGTCGCTCTGCTGTCCAAACGCATTTGATTTGCGCTTTATACTTTTTTGCATTCTCTGTCATGGACTTGGCGATTTTGTGAGCACTGGTGCGGCAGTTAAAAAAAACACCAACAGAATCGAATTGTGTCAAAACAATCGAATCCTCATTATGAGATACTCCTTCCTTTCCTTTATTACCTTTTGTGATTTTTGTTGGTCAGGTATTCAGGTCGAGCAACCACAAACTGCCAAGATCTTGGCAAATATTCTAACAAAAAAGAAAGAAAACGCCTTCCTACGCCACTTGCGGCCCAACGTGGCTTATGGTCGGATTGGGTGGCCTTTGTTGCTTTATGGCCTTAAAAAGGCCGTTGGTTTGCCAGGCCTCCCTTGTTTCTTGTGGGGTTCCAACCTGCTTTCGAACTCGGCCCTTTTGGCAAATGCCTGGGAATGAATTTGCCGTGCTGCAGTCACAATGATAATAAACATGCTCGTTCAGGTCAGTTTTCCGACTAATTTCAGCTGACCACTTCGAGAGACCGTCCGAGCACGTTGCACGCTCAATTATTTCAAGTGATTGAAATTTGTCAACAATTTTTACGAAAACAATCGATTCTTCATCAAGATAAGACGGCCCGGCATCAAGATGCAACGAGGGCATCTGCATCAAGAGTGAGGCATCTGCATCAAAAGCATTGCATCTGCGTTAAGAGTCATGCATCTGCATCAGGAGTAGAGCGAGGCATCTGCATCAAGAGTGAGGCATCTGCATCAAGAGCGAGGCATCTGCATCAAGAGCGAGGCATCTGCATCAAGAGCGAGGCATCTGCATCAAGAGCGAGGCATCTGCATCAAGAGCGAGGCATCTGCATCAAGAGCGAGGCATCTGCATCAAGAGCGAGGCATCTGCATCACGAGTGAGGCGTCTGCATCAAGAGTGAGGCATCTGCATCAGAGGCGAGGCAATTGCATCAAGAGCGAGGCATCTGCTTTAAGAGTCATGCATCTGCATCAGGAGTGGAGCGAGGCATCTGCATCAAGAGTCATGCATCTGCATCAAGGGCGAGGCATCTGCATCAAGAATGAGGCATTTTCATCAAGAGCGAAGCATCTGCGTCAAGAGTGAGGCATCTGCATCAGAGGCGAGGCAACTGCATCAAAGTGAGGCATCTGCGTTGAGTCATGCATCTGCATCAGGAGTAGAGCGAGGCATCTGCATCAAGAGTCATGCGTCTGCATCATGAGCGAGGCATCTGCATCAAGAGTGAGGCATTTTCATCAAGAGCGAAGCGTCTGCATCAAGAGTGAGGCATCTGGATCAGAGGTGAGGCAACTGCATCAAAGTGAGGCATCTGCGTTAACAGTCATGCATCTGCATCAGGAGTGGAGCGAGGCATCTGCATCAAGAGTCATGCATCTGCATCATGAGCGAGGCATCTGCATCAAGAGCGAGGCATTTTCATCAAGAGCGAAGCATCTACACCAAGAGCGAGGCATCTGCATCGCAATCGAGTCTTGCCCATGCAGCAAAAATGTAAATTGCTGTTTTTCGTCGTGTTTCGTGATTTTAAACTTTTTCTTGCTCTGTGATACCGATTTCAACACTTTTCTCGGAATAGATGTGCACATTCAGCAAGTTTTTTTTTGTTGGGAAGAGAATTTTTTTTCTTTTTCTTTTTTTCGGGAAAAGAATTTCCGTTTGAAGTTTTGACATCAGTGGTTGGAGCTAGAAAAAGTTTCAGATCACGAAACATGATAAAAACAGGAAATTTACATTTTTGTGTGGCCAAAGATATTTTGGTCACCCTGTACAATGCATATCCAAATCATGCGCGTACAGTGGCGAAAAAATTTCTCGTGCCATAAGTACATGCCGGTTTTTCGATCTGTCAAAGAAAACTGGGACAGTTGTGTTGATTTCAAATTCAAGGAATCGGATTTTGTTGCACAGGAAGATGCGTCAAAGCATTACTGTAACACCAATTTTGATTGGATCGAGATTTCCCCGAAAATTCCAGATAGAAAAGACACCATTGCGGTAAATTAATTTTCTCGCCGCTGTACATACATACACCCTTCTCGTCAAAACTCTTCGCACATATGTCATGAGCTCGGTTGTAA
Source organism: Sinentomon sp. SZTP_YWyxl (assembly GCA_030068105.1). Classification (NCBI taxonomy): domain Eukaryota; kingdom Metazoa; phylum Arthropoda; class Protura; order Sinentomata; family Sinentomidae; genus Sinentomon; species Sinentomon sp. SZTP_YWyxl. The sequence goes on from JASGXE010006377.1 coordinate 18,707, forward strand.
CTCAGGGGCCATCAACATAGAATGCATGGCGTCATGCTCTGCAACGCATGCTATTCCTGTAATGCCTTCAACTCGTGTTTTTGATTGGCTCCCGAGTTTGCGGAGCAATTGTAATTTCTCCCGTGTTCAAAGACGTTTGGATGACCCTGCATGGAGGGATAAGAAAAAAGTATTGAACTCATAATGTATGTCTGTTGTGTATTTTTCAAATGTTTGAATTTTTATGGAAAGCCAAAATACAAGGTCTTGCAAAAGTCTATCGATAACTCATGTCAATTTCAGATTTGCAATCCTTGTTCTGCATTTTTCAGAATCCAGATTTGCGTTGCTCATTCTGCATTTTTCAGAATCCAGATTTGCGTTGCTCATTCTGCATTTTTCAGAATCCAGATTTGCGTTGCTCATTCTGCATTTTTCAGAATCCAGATTTGCGTTGCTCATTCTGCATTTTTCAGAATCCAGATTTGCGTTGCTCATTCTGCATTTTTCAGAATCCAGATTTGCGTTGCTCATTCTGCATTTTTCAGAATCCAGATTTGCGTTGCTCATTCTGCATTTTTCAGAATCCAGATTTGCGTTGCTCATTCTGCATTTTTCAGAATCCAGATTTGCGTTGCTCATTCTGCATTTTTCAGAATCCAGATTTGCGTTGCTCATTCTGCATTTTTCAGAATCCAGATTTGCGTTGCTCATTCTGCATTTTTCAGAATCCAGATTTGCGTTGCTCATTCTGCATTTTTCAGAATCCAGATTTGCGTTGCTCATTCTGCATTTTTCAGAATCCAGATTTGCGTTGCTCATTCTGCATTTTTCAGAATCCAGATTTGCGTTGCTCATTCTGCATTTTTCAGAATCCAGATTTGCGTTGCTCATTCTGCATTTTTCAGAATCCAGATTTGCGTTGCTCATTCTGCATTTTTCAGAATCCAGATTTGCGTTGCTCATTCTGCATTTTTCAGAATCCAGATTTGCGTTGCTCATTCTGCATTTTTCAGAATCCAGATTTGCGTTGCTCATTCTGCATTTTTCAGAATCCAGATTTGCGTTGCTCATTCTGCATTTTTCAGAATCCAGATTTGCGTTGCTCATTCTGCATTTTTCAGAATCCAGATTTGCGTTGCTCATTATGCATTTTTCAGAATCCAGATTTGCGTTGCTCATTCTGCATTTTTCAGAATCCAGATTTGCGTTGCTCATTCTGCATTTTTCAGAATCCAGATTTGCGTTGCTCATTCTGCATTTTTCAGAATCCAGATTTGCGTTGCTCATTCTGCATTTTTCAGAATCCAGATTTGCGTTGCTCATTCTGCATTTTTCAGAATCCAGATTTGCGTTGCTCATTCTGCATTTTTCAGAATCCAGATTTGCGTTGCTCATTCTGCATTTTTCAGAATCCAGATTTGCATTGCTTATTCTGCATTTTTCAGAATTCTTTGTACAAATTGCAATACAATACAAAAATTACAATATTTTTTGAAAATTCTTCGTAAAATTCATGATTGGTGTTCATGACTCTTCCGACTCTTCATGACATACATGATGGGTTCAGATTTGCGTTGGTGAATCGTTGTCGGTTTGGCCGTTGCTCGACATGGTGTTCAGAGTCTGAGCGAGGTGGGTGCGGGAATGCTGGGAGACGTTGGGCTGATATTGATTGAATATTGGCATTTGGTCACTTTATCCCAAGGAGGAAACCAGTAAAAGTAAGAAATCTGTACTTCCCACCTTGGTTTAATGCGTCTTCGCCAAAAATACTTCAAAATGTTGAACCTTTTCTCTTCCTGTTCCTCAAACCAAAATCTCTTCCCTCTTTATGCTGCAGCTTTAAAGGACTACTAAAACAATCTGAATTACATTGAGGCACGATTTGTTCAGAAACTTCAATCAATGATGTCATCATATCAAAACAGTTATGGAAATTCCACAATATCAAAACCTGCGGTCAGGGTCCCTCTACCAGTGCTGGGCCGATTGCGTGTTTTGCTTTGGCTCTGAAAAGCTATATTGCGTGTTTTGCTTTGGCTCTGAAAAGCTATCTTAACTCAAAAGGTCCTGCTACCTCCACTATCATCACTAACAATCGAGCTCATACTTTTCTCCGTGATGCTGATTTGGTTTCGCTGGAAGCTGTGGTCAAAGCGATCAAGATCTTTTCCGCTGCCCTGCCTGAATGCGGTTGATGATGTCCTGTCCACTCCCTCCTGGTGTTCGGGCTGTCATTGCCCTTCCTGGGTTCGAGCTGACCGACTCAATTTCACATCTGTCATCGCCCCTGTTTGGTGCCCTTTCTCT
>JASGXE010006378.1:0-20611 GCA_030068105.1 Sinentomon sp. SZTP_YWyxl
CTGCTTTGAATTAAAATTCTGTTTGAATTGTTTATTTTCGTTTGCTACTTTTGCCACGAAAAGAGTTTATTTTCGTGTGTACGTCTATTACTTCATTATCTTGTGCTACTTTTGCATTAAAATTGCTATTAAAATTGTTTATTTTCTTCAGCTACTTTTATATAAAATTGGTTTTTGAATTATTGTCCATTTTTGTGTGCTACTTTTGTATTCAAATTATAGCGTTGCTCATTTTCGTCTGCCACTTTTTTCTAAAATTGCACTTGAAATTGCTTATTTTCGCTGTGTGTTACTTTTGTATTAAAATTACTAAAAGAGTTGTTTATTTTCGCCTGCTACTTTTGTTTTAAGATTACTTTTGAAATTGCTTATTTTCGTGTGCTACTTTTGAATTAAAATTTGTTTAGAATTGTTTATTTTCGCCTGCGCTACTTTTGTTCTAAAATTGCATTTGGTGTGCTATACTTTTGTATTGTATCGTTGCTTATTTTTTTCGTTTGCTACTTTTGTTCTAAAATTGCTTTCGAAATTGCTTATTTTCGTGTGCTTCTTTTGTATTAAAATTTCTTATAGAGTTGTTTTTTTTTGTTATTTTCGTGTTCTACTTTTGCAATAAAATTATAGAGTCGTTTATTTTCGTCTGCTACTTTTTCTTCTGAAATTGCATTTGAAGTTGCTTATTATTTTCGTGTGCTACTTTTGTAATAAAATTATAGAGTCGTTTATTTTCTTCTGCTCTTTTTTCTAAAATTGCATTTGAACTTGCTTATTTTCATGTGCTACTTTTGAAAACAAATTCTAATAGAGTTGCTTATTTTTGCCTGCTACTTTTGTTCTAAAATTGCTTTTTAAATTGCTTATTTTCGTGTGCTACTTTGTCTTGACCTGTTCATGGAGCTTTCTCAAAGCGGACTGAAAAATGTTGAATGGATTGCTGAGAATGTCTTACGACATTTTGATTGGTGAGCAATGTTTGTCCTTATTAGATTTTGAGTGTTCAAACCCTCAAACATGTGGACTTCGAGAGCTTCAGATTTAGGATTGAATTTATTTGTTTTAATTGGGGTTTTCTCAAAGTAATTATGAGAGCTTAATACTAAAGCGAGATTCTTTGTTGAACTTTCTCACACTGTGATTCACAGATTTCTCCAGTTGAAAAACGACTCTTAGATAGACGTCAACCCCAATATTTGTCCATTTCCATCATAGACAAAAACCATGATCCTTTACACAGCTTATCAAAATTTTTTGAACATGGGAGTTCATTATTGACTCAAGCGCCATTTTGAATCAATGGCAACATGCGCCGCAAAACATCATGACACTCGTGTGAGGCGTGAAGTTGCACCAAGCCCTGCTGAAATAAGATTGCCACTGTGCAAATACACTGAAAATGAAAAGGTGTATTATTACACATTTTGTCCTCCCAGTTACTCCTTTTGAGAGTAAACATGCCGTTTACACTGCTAAAGGTGTTACTGGGAGGACAAAATGTGCAAAATTACACCTTTTTATTTTCAGTGTATCGTCTATGTTCGAAGACTTTTGATAAGCTCCGTTTACAGGTATATGCCATTCGATGAAAACGATTCGTGAGAAATAAAATTATGAAAAAAACACACATAAGTACTTGTGTCTGCGGCGCACATAGTGAAAATGCGTGAAATGAGAATTCATACAGCTATACTCGTAGAGTTGTATTTTTTCGTTGACAACATGAGAGTGTTGGTAAAAAGGAAGAAAGAGAAACGTTTCGGCGGCATCAGTTAAATGGAAAAAACACATCTATATTAGAACATTAATTCCATCATTGCAAATTATTTCTGTCAAGAATGAATTCTTTGCATTTGAGTTACTTTTGCAAGTAGATGACATTCAGCTGCACTACCATCTTCTTTCGTTGAGGATGCTCATCCATATTTCTGGTCCAAAAGTAAAAAAAACATCCTGCAAGTAGGCCTACTCGTAGATAGAATACATGCGTATACGCAGATGGTAGTGCAGCTGAATGTTATCTACTTATGCAAATGTATCTCAAATACAAAGAATTCGATTTTGACAGAAATAATTGTAATGATGGAATTAATGTTCTCATATAGATGTGTTTTTTCCATTTAACTGTTGCCGCCGAAACGTTTCTCTTTCTTCCTTTTTACCAACACTCTCATGCTGGCAATGAAAATTTGAAGCGCCATATTGAAACAAAGCTTTCCATAGGGGTGTCAGGTCAGATTCACCTCGATATCAAATCGAGAATCCTTGATTTTTGCAATTACTAAAATCTGATCAGTCGCAATTTTTGCATGTATGGTTTTTCGTTATGTTAATTTTTCGTTCCTAATATGCGGGCTATACAGAGTTTGCTGGTTGTTTTTGGCTCTTTTAGTGCGAATTAGCTGACGCGGGCACTCAAGGCATGTCATTCCCAATCTCGCGACTCAAAACGCGTTCCTTCATGCAATCCATTTTGCAGTGATTGTATATCGTGTGCGCCACAAGTCTCCCGTCAAATGGACGATTCGGGTTTGCGTGTTTTTCTCGCACCATGGCTGTGAAATTGACACTCAGTGCGGCAAGGTGGCTATCCTTCGGTTTGTGCTCATCAGCCAGAGTGAAGGCAGGTTGTTCGAGGTTGACGTTCGTTCTGAAAATGGTGGTTTTTGTAGTAACATGGCGTCGGCATGAGGCACACCAACGACCGGTATGGTTAATTCTCGTTTATTTATTTTATTTATTCGAGACCACCATATTCCTCGGAGGAGGTGGCCGACAGAGACGGCTACTCGAGATTCCGACTCCAAATAACCAGTCACGATACTTGATGCACAGCTACGGGATGGCAGAATGTGCAAAACATGATGGTCCATATGACGGAAAACTTACGGCGCTTACTGTATATATACGATATTTTTGTGCTTCAAAATTATCAAAAATCCAACGGTCAAGCATTTATTTAGAAAGACCCTGTACTCGTATTTTGCATTGAACTGAATTGAACTTGGGCTATGATGGCAGTGAAAAATCACCATTTCTCATTCACTCGATGTTTCTTGGATCGGCCGTCACTTGACCTTTCCGCGGGGCAAGATGACCTCAGAATGATGTCCGCAGTTATGCAAGGATGACGAATCTCTCCTGAAATCAGTACGATATGTATCGCCGCAGCACAATGGATGGTCTGCAACTGCTCTGCATATTTTACGCGTCATTGCGAAATTCACATCATGATATCTACTGTTGACAGACGCGATCATCTCGGCCGAGCCACCTTCGATGATATTCATTCGCGAACCCACAATACCCACATAGAAACGCGCAACAATGCGCACAGAGTGATCGAAAAACTCCACACAAATTGGTGAACTCGGCAGCCGGCACATCTCTCACCGCAAAAAGCATCGTCTGCACCCCATAATGTGCCACGAAGCAGGTAAACGAAAGGCTCAAACAAACCTGACCGGTCCAAAACATCCATCCAAGCCAGGGTAAAATTAAAATATATTTAAAAGACCTTGCATCCAAACCGACATCACCAGTTGTTTCTCCCAGCACCTAATAGGTACCTATTTCCCGTGCATTACCTTTGCCCCGTCGCCCTTTTCCCCGTCACCCTGTACACTGTGTCTGAATTACCCTTACTTGATCTCTTTCCAGTATATCCAAGTCACAAGTGGACTTGACATGCGAGTATCGTATACCACTGCGCATTTTTCGGATGAATAAAAGATGTTTCCGTAACACCCGTATCACGCCTGTTCGTTTTCAGTTTTCACGGCTATTACGAGGCGTTTTGCATTCAATGAATCAAAGCGTTTGAAGTGAATCTAGGAATCTGAATATTGTTACGAACATGTGCTGCCATCTCTGAACTTGAAAATAAACTCCCTTGAAGACAAGACAAGACAAATCACCTCAATGAAACCAGCCGTGTCATTTCTGGAGAGTGAAGCTTTGAAGTAGTGTCGGCAGATCTTCAACTTTCGTTTTCCGGTGTTGTTCCTGCAGAAGCTAGCATTGTGTTCTTTCGATTTTCGTACAATGACAGGTGTGTGGGATCAGCAAAGAGGTGCGAAACGAATCAACTCGAAGTATGATGCGCTCTTCTCAGAGTATTGAACCTTTAAGGTTGCAAAATGACCTCATGGACGCTTTGAGAAAGTTACCGCGTCAGAAGCGATCTAATTTGCACCCGCGGAAAGGAAGACAGTTTGAAACTGGGAGAGAGATAGAGAGAGGATGCTGAATGAGGAAGGGCAGAGAGGAAGCGAGATGGAAGGTAAGAGGGACGGCCAAATTAGTGGGATGTTTAAATAGACGGGGAGGAGGAAGGTGAGGGGAAGGGGGATGGAAGAGAGAAAAAGACAGAGAGAGATTGAGCGAGAGTGAGAGATATAGAGAGAGAGATTGAGCGAGTGAGAGAGAGAGAGAGACAGAGTTGCAGAGAGGGAGAAAGGGAGGGAGAAGCTAGGTTTAGACGGAGGGTGAGGGAGGTTGGGGAAGAGGCAGGATGAGAGTGATGGAGGCGCTTTGCTGCACTTTAGTTCGTTTAGCAGAAAAAGCTGTAAAACACCTGAAAAGATTTGCGAACAAATGAATTTTGGCACCCGTAATATCTTGGGAGTGACTCTGGATGCCTTTCCAGAAAATGCAGCGCATTTTTGCGCGAAAACATCGGCTTTTTATGATCGAGAAATAATTAAAGGGATAATAGTTTTTTTCTTTTAATGAGTGCATGATAGCAGCTTCTGCACTTTTTGGAATTGCGTTTGCTTTTCGCATGACTTTTCGTTCTTCCGACGCCGGGAGGGAAAGAAATTGCCACGAATTGTGTCTGACGGAGGTGTCAATAAAATACCTTTCAAGCCACGATTTCAAGACACGACATACGCCGTGACTCTTTGCTTTGTGGACGTATGATGTCACCCAGATATAGAGACATTCATTTGCGCAATTGAACCCTGGAAACGTAAACTAAATAAGTGGAAGCGGAACTCACATAAAAAGTCGATTTTGTCATTTCACAGTAAACTACAGCAATTATTATGGGTTCAAACTCCGAGTTGCAGTTCCCACTGTGTTGGGTTCAGCATCAAATGTCTATATTTTCCTCATTAAGATATTCCGATGTGGACTCCAATGTTTCAGGGTCACGCCGATTTCGATCCGGTATGGTTGTCATTTTGATTTCGACAATGAACATGCCAATTCGAGCTGAAATTCCAATTCTGTTTCAGGTCCGAATTCCATCAATTTGCCGAATATTCTCAAAATCATTCATTTCTGCTTCGAGTGCAGTCTCTCTGTTTCAGTACCAACGATTATGTCAAAATTCAAATTTAAATTCGATTCCAATCAGTTTCCAATTCCAATTTTTATTTCAAGCAGTCTGCAAATGCAGTATTGCAGCCCCTGAAAGGCTCGCAAATGTACAGATTCGCTTCCGTCCAGCACAAAGCCAAATTTCTCCGCAGAATAATCGTGGAATTTGCAACCAGAAAGGTTTGTCCAGAATGACTTCCAGTGCACAAATACACTTCCATGGGTGAAGATAGAGGACCCTGAACTGGCGTTTTGAGACATGACCAAAAATGGAAGTCCTGAATGCAGTCCGCATCACTTGAGCCCACATTTATGTGTCTTCTCAGCTGGTAGATGTGGCCAAAACGTCATAGTTTGTTTATTTTATGGTCGCAAGTGTCTGCTACATTCACACCCACCGCATGTCACTTCGCCATGGACTTTTGGTGTTGGTCATAAAATGCAGGTAAAAGGCTTCTTTGCCGACGCAACAGATTAGCTAATAACTTCAAAAAACGATTTTTGCCCGCGGTCTCGAGATCCAAGCGAAGTCTGTCTACGATCCCGACTTGCTGGCAAATTCGAAACCCAGAAATTGCATAATAAAATGAACTCAAGATTTAATAATTAACCGGAGAAAAGAAGATCCATGGCAGCCAACTTCAAAGAGTACAGGATTTCGGGGAAGATATTGCAGCGGCAGCGCATTTCTCAGAAGTCGTTTTTTCTGTCTTTTGTTGCTTTCTCGGCCAATCTGGTATCTTTCCAAATATTTTCACTGCATTTTGAGGCCTCATTGGTATTTTCCAATGATTATCACAGTAGTTTCGTGCCTGGACCCTTTCAACTATTGTGACTTTCTATGTTGAGGCTTCACTGCGGTGTCTTCCCAAAAAAAATGCCACTGGATTTTGAGGCCTCGGTGTTGTCCTACCGACCATTTTCACTGTATTTTGAGGCCCATGATGTCTTTCCAACCATTCTTACTAGATTTTGAGGTCTTACAGTCTAATTTTCATAAGTTGAGATGTGACATTTTTCTCGAATGGGGATTAGGCAGGGATCTCCAAAAGGTTTCGTCCGCGGTCCTTTACGTTCTCTTACATCATTGACAGAAACACAAGCAACTCCAACTGGCTCCAACCAAGCTTCCTTTCACGTCCATACCAGCACCATCTCATGTCAATGATAAAACCGAAATATGAAACTCAGCAGCACGATGCAACGAAACAGTTGCCGTGCCCTGCTGGCTGACAGAGTGCGGAACAATAACAACGCAGGTATAAAGAGATTAGTGTCACGGGAGATCAGAGCTCAACTTATAAAAATTAGACTGGTGTAATTCCAACCATTTTCACCAAGTGTTGAGGCCTCACTGGTGTGTTTCCAACCATTTTCAGCAGGTGATGCTTCTTTACAACCATTTCACAGTAATTTGAGACCTCACTGGTGTGTTTTTTACATTTTTCACTGTTTTCACTGCCAATGACGTCCACGTGTATAGTTTCTTATTTCTGATGTAAGAAAAGTGACAGTACGAATTAGGAGTGTTTTGCCAGCAAAGTTTCACTGACTTATGAGGCCTTGTAAAGATGTTTTTACTGTGGTTCAAATTTGTATTCCTTACGAGTATCCGCGGATAAAAAGAAGTCAATGCGCAAACCTTTGCACGGAATTGAATGCCTTTGTAAATGCCTTTGCACGGCAATTAATTACCGGACTTTTTACCAACGGTTATTTAATGGTTATATCATTCCGTAAGCGCTACATTCCATATGACCGTTTGTTATGGAATATGAAATCAGTTTCGTTTTGCCCTTCAAATTGTTTCGGGAAGGTCTGCAAAATATTCTCTTTTTGCATGTTCATGAAAAATATGCGCTCTCTCCACTCCCGCAAGGCAACATCGGGATTTTGCCATCATTTTTGCCATTTCACGTGACCCCCTGCAAGGAGACTGAATTGTCCGATATTTTGCTGTGGGTTGTGATGGCCAGAGCCGACGGAGGAATGTGACGCAAGAAGCGGCTGGAGTTCACTTGACCTTTGGATTAAACAGACAACGTTGACCTCCAAGGGAACATGAAGACAACAATTTGATCTACATAATATTTTTGCGAAGATTAGGTGTCGCCGATGCGAGATGATTTTGGAAGGAATTCCAGAGCATACCACCCCGACCCCCAGGCCAAGTTCTGCTTCCTCAGAGCAAGACCACCTTGTGCAGAAACTCCAATTATCCACGCCAGGATCCATTGGACCTTTTCACACGAGGGGGCCATATTTCCACAGAACAGATGTGGTGCAAAACAAGAGCATGGTTATTTTCGAACACTCCTGTACGAGCAGAAAAAAGAGAACCCATAAAACAATTAGCTGAAAAGTTTCCTGCGGCACTCAGAATCAGCGTTCAGAAATTTGCGCATGATGGGTTTATTTTTATTTACCTCCGTCTTCCGCACTTCACTTGCACTTTCTTTAACCTCTGCTCTCCGCTCTGCCGCCTTGTGCTGTTTGAGTTCGGTGCTTTCAATTGGATTTATGGACAATTAGAGTTCAAGGGTACTGAGATGTTTGGGTCAGTGTACTCTCACCAACTCACAGAGGCGGGAACCGAAACAACATAAACTCCTTTCTGAGATCGCTGGCTTCACACTCGCATATGTTCAAGAGGATTCGCAAAAAACCGCACGCAGATGACGGGGATAGTTTGCAATTTTGCTGGTGAATTATTGGCGGAATGATGTGTGTATGATAAGCTCTCGACTTTTTAGCAGAATGCTCGAAAGAGTTTTCGGAACGCAGCAAGAATACTTGCTGCTCCAAAGTGTGGTCGTACTGCGACTGTTTTGTGCTGAATGCATATTGCTCGCACCCGCTGGTGGAAAGAGAGCGACGGAATCAGAGTTTTCACACATGTTATTTTACTATTTAACTGTTGCCTCCGAAACTTTTTTCCTTTTTTTTTTACTCTAATATGCAGGCGGTATGCAGAAATTAGAGGGCGAGATTGCAACTGAAATGTCAGATTTTGACCTCGCGGTAATGGAAGAGAATCTTCAACATAAATCTGAACCGCGCAATTTTTACAGATATGCATGTGAAAGTAAATTTTATCGCCACTGCAATAAGGTTGTTCAAACACAACGGATAAACTGAAATTGCGGTATTGCGGGTAAATCTTGAGGTTCGTCAGCTCAGATGCGATCGTTCGCCAGTCTGAGCCATCTCCGAAGCCCAACAGACACGTGAAATTTGGCTACCCGCTCGTTCCCCCCGGAAGAAAAAAGCGCTGGCGTTCAGTGCCATAAGCAGCATGCAGAATAATGAACTGAGACGTCAGCATTTCAGCATCACAAAGTTATAATATTTTGACGCAAACTGAAACGAATATCAAGGCTATTTTCATCCAGAAAGGTCTGTTGGTAGAGCCACATTTCTCTCCCAACAGAACCTTTCAGAAGAGAATAGCCTTTTGATGTAGTTTGGGTCAGAACATTGTCATTTTGTGAAGGCTATTTTCATCTGGAAAGGCTCTGTCAGGGAGCCACATTTCTCTCCCAACATAGGCTTCCAGATGAGAAAATAGCCTTTTATTTAGGTACTTTGCGTCAGAACATAACCATTTTGTGATGCTGAATTGCGCATAAAGCTTCCATTTACACGAATTTCTAGCGCCGACTTCGAAGTGAACTTCTCCAATACCGCCAGAAACATTTATGATAAATCTTCATGAAATTGGCTCTACAAAAGGGAATAGTTGCGAGGCTGCTTCGAAAGCTTCGTAAAATGGACATTCACCAAAGAAAAACTTGTAGATTTCGGCTCTGAGCAAAAGTTAAAATTGTATAAAAACTTTTGCGACAATCTCACGTTATACCGTTTCTCAGCTGAGACCAAAAAAAGAAAAAGGAGTTTCCAGATCAGCATGGAAATGGGAAAGCACAAGTAGATATATGGACAATTTCAAGACCAAAATATAACAGGCGCAGTGTGCCTTGCAGAACAATGTTCACCCCGTTGATTGGCGAACCCTCTCCATTTTCTATCAGTGTGGCCGTTTCGCTTGAGGGTCATGAGGTTGCCATTGGTCCCGTTCAGCCCCAATTTGAATGCAAATTTTGAGCAAGCTTAAAATATGCAAGTGCTATTTCACGTAATGCTTCTGCAACCCAGATGCTGTGTAACTCCTTGTCCATGCAAACCAAAGAAAAACAATCATACCAGAAGCACACATTGTGCCCACCATGTACCTACCTATATGAAAAGTGGACTTACGGATGTCGTATAGTTTTGATAGGAGCAAACTTGGCCAAACCACGGACCTAATGAATAATTGCCGGTTATATTGGCGGTGTTTACAGCCGCAATCACGAACTCAGGGCGTTCTGTGCCAAGAATCTTGTCACGTACCTTCTCAGATAGGTACTCGTATATCCAAATAACCGGACTCTGGACCATGTCAGGGCCAATTGGATGCACTGCAGCATGCACAACTGCCCAGCTGGCCAAGTTCCAATTTGCAAGGTATTTATTGAGGGTGCAATTTATTCGCAATGCATGAGTTGAATTTGACCGAACATGCTGTGACCACAAAACACACGCAACATTGCTCTGACCGAAGATTTGATAGTTTTTTCTCTCTCGCCGATCAAGAGATACATAGAGCTTATCCAAGAATGGGGGCTTTAGGAATTTTTTGACCTGTGCGTCTCGTGTTTTGAGCTGAAGACTAGATTCGTAGCCTTCAGCACATCGTCAGAAATGTGAAAAAATTATCCTCAATATATCGATAAAATACTTAGTTCTAGCGAAATTTTCAAATTAAGTTGTATATCGGGTGGATAAAAAGATAATGCAGTCGAAAGCCAGATCTTTCTCTAATGCAAATCTCATTTCACGGCGATCGTGCAGACATTTTCATCAGCGCGAAAGATTGTCAGAGATACAATAATGTCTGCTCGATCCGCAAAGCCGAGCAATCATATATTCTCGTAGTGGGCACTTAGAAAAGTGAGAAAGATTCATTGCAAGACAGATTGATTCCCACCGGAGTATGAACATTGGCATGCGGTGAAATCAATGTAGGGGTTCCTTACTCCATGTGAAGGATTCAAATTTATCCTCAACTTCGACACCGCGGTGTTGGCACCCCAAAGAACTGCGGAGAGATGTCGTCAATCAATATTGCCGCAATTGAAATTCATTCCATATTCTTCCATGCAGCGAGTAACATTTTGCAGTTATCCGCAACAAGAATGAATGGCCACCGCTCGGGGAATTTCTTCTTTTTTTTTGCAGAAACCTATTGGCACCTGTTTTTCTCTACTCGTTCGTTTGCTTATTTTGTTGATTTTATCCTTTCTCTGACGGGCCTTACGGCGACAATGTTTACCCATTAATGTGAACTAATTTTTAATAAATTGAAATTGATGAAAGTAAAATTGTCGAAGGAGGATTGATATAGGAGGATTGATATTCCACGCCGGCGATGCTCACAATGGCAGCAAAGCGATGCTCACACGGACAGAGCCTACAAAATGTCTTCGAACATATCGAGAAATTTTGAAGGCCAAGCTAATACAGGGGCCATCTAATTTCAACAGAGCTTGACGCAACTTCACACCTCACACGAGTCTCACGATATTTTGCAGCGCGCGAAGCCATGCATTCTAAATGGCCCCCGAATTAAAACCAACCTCTTTTTGTTCGAAATGTTTTGGTGAGATGTGTCGAGGCTATGTTTGTACCGCATCGAAAAACACCTATTGCACAATTGTGTACTTTTCAGAAAAATAAGCTGAAAAAACTTGCTGCAAATATTGAAGACAGTGGCGTAGGTAGGGGGGGGCGGGGGGGGGCGGCCGCCCCCCCCAAACACAACTGTCAATGTGTAGATAAAATGCCTTTGAAACTGAAATTGAAAAGAAAAAACGAGATTTTGACATTTTCTCAACTTTTCATTTTTTTTCGCTGTGTGGACCTGAAAATGGAGCAGGAAGATATTACTTTGCATCAAGATTTATGAATTCCGCCAGTGGCGCACCTGAGGTGGCAGAAGATGAGAATCCCCAGAGCACAGATCAGTGCGAAAAAGTCTGTGGGAGGCCCAGAGAGTGATTTTCAGGAACCTGAAATTCACTAATTGCTTTGGACCTTGGGGGGCCCGCCCCCCAAACCCCCCGCCAGGGGCTCTGCCCCCCTGGACCCCCGCTGGGGGTCAGCGGCCCCTCAGACCCCCCACATTTGGGGGGCTGCCGCCCCCCAAACCCCCCGCTCACTCGTCTCTCCGCCCTCCCCTTCCCAAAATCCTGCCTACGCCACTGATTGAAGATACTCCATGCATGCTACGTATTTTCGCTGCGATTTACGCACAAATCTCCCGTATTTTTTATGCCACCTATGAGAGTAGTTTCTGAGATGAATTCGGGTATAATCATAGCCATTTCTTTCCAGGAGTCATCAGAAATAGCAGTGGGTAATTGGATCACTCACAAGCACGTTTAAACAATTGTGCAAATTTCTGAAAAGTCAGCATACCGAACTCAAGGGCGTGTCTCTTTTTTACAGGAATGAAAACAAGGATTGTACAAGGTGTTCCAAATTATAAACAAGGTGCCAGAGACAATAAAATTTTCGGAATCTAAACCCTTTTTCAGAGAGAACATTTCAATTGCCTTTCTCAGCATTTCAGATGTTTCCAGTGATTCGAAATGTATTTCTGTCGCCAAAATAAATTTTGGAAAAACTTGTACTTCGAGAAAGTTTAGAATTCATTTCAATTTCTGCCTTTTTATTTATTTAAAGACCACCCAGTACTGGGATGTGATTCGCATCGTGAAGATAGAATTTGCATCCGTTTCTAGACGCATCTAGCAAATGTAACGAATGCAAATCAGCTGTAAATGAATGCAGTAATGAAATATTTGCATTTGTTACTGTTTTAAAGATGTGAAAATATGCAGTTAACATTATTATTGCACAGGAACAAAAAATCGATCTTTTGGCCCAAAGTTCACGCAATGTGCAATACTCACAATGCCGTGCAGAATAGGCCTACAGGGTAATCCGAAAACATCTGCGGAAGAGTGCTTGTTCCTCGACTCCACGCGGGAACTCAACAGAAAGGCTACTTCTGTCTAACAACAAAATGTTGGTCATTCAATTTTCATTGTTGCACAGAATGCATCTGAATGTGAAATTGGCAAATGTTCAGTCGCAGAGTCTTAGCCATATTATTTCCCATAGTCAATACTCACCTTCAACTCATAACACTGTGTAGACAATTTAGTGGATAAAGTTGTGTTGCAAAAATTTCGTTTCTATGCACAACGCTAATTCCTTTTCCATTGTTGCATTGAAAGATGCATCCGTCTGTTGAATTGGCTCTGTTGAGTTGAACATCTTGAGGGTGAACTGCAATGAGGAACACAGAGCTGATTTCTGCGCCGCAAAAATTGGGCAAAGAATAATGTAAATGCATATATCGGACAAATGCAATTTCCACCGCAAGGAAAATTCTTTCTGTGGGAAATTTCTCAATTTGTTGACTACGAGAGTGAATCTATCAGAGGAAATATTCCGCAGTAAATATTCCTCTTCAATGACTCCACTTAGTGCGGAAGGATAGTCCAGTGATCCCAAATAGAAAACTTGCTCGTAAATCTCACTCTCTTAAGAAAACTGATCGCTCATTAAATTTAAGACGATGATCTTAGGCACACGCAATCCGTCCTGCCATCGCACTCATCACCGCGTCAAAGTCGGTTGTTATGACTCGAATAGTTTTGCATAATAGGTTGAAATCCGCGGAAAAAAGATCACTCGACGGAGAGACAAAGTCATAAAGATGATGAGACTCACGACCCGACCGATGTGACAGTGTGCGCTGCAAAAGACCACAAATCGTTTGAGATGAAACATGCGTTTGCGCAGAAAGGTTGGCGAAGAACTGTGATTGGTCGAATTTGTTGTGCAGGGTTATGGTCTACCGATGAAAATTGAATGAAGACTGCGGACTGTGCAAGGAAGTGTCACCGAACTGTGACAGAAGGGACAAACAAACGCATTAGGGGCTATGTCGAAAATGCGAATATCAAAACACTAACAACGGTGCTTCAACTCGACAGATTGATGCCTCCCTCGAAACAAGGGAAAAGGAGTAGAGCATTCTGCAAAATGCAGAGATGTGCAACAATGGAATGGATGCAACAGTGGGACAATGGATGCAATGGATGTAACAATGGATGCAACATGGAACAATGGCTGCAACAATGGAAAAGGAGTTGAGCTTTGTGCATGTACAAAATGCAGAAATTTGCAACAATGGAACGGATGCACAATGGGACAATGGATGCAATGGATACAATGGATGCAACATGGAACAATGGATGAATCAGCGGATGCAACAATGGAAAAGGCGTTGATCTTTGTGCAATACAAAATATAGAAATGAAATTTTTGCTGTGCGAATCTATCCACCATATTGACGATTGAGTTGAAGCTGAGTCTGAGTGACAATGACTGGAACACATACGGCCGAAAGTTGCTAGAAACAATCTGCACTGATATGAAATTTGGGGATCGCAAAGAAAAAACCTTGCAGTCAAAACTGAGTCGCGTTGTCGCCTTGTTTTATGTCGCGCATTGTACATATTCGTCAAGTCATGAAAGCTTTAACGAGGTTTTTTAGAAGATAGGTGGCTCAGCTGATTGCGTAATTTATAGCATGCTTACCGCTTGCCGCTTCTACATCTGCTGTCAAAACAATTTCACAAAATAAAGAGCTTCTTCGCGAAAATACATGTTAGCAATTATGTAACCTGAGGGGTGCCGGTTTTTTGCTCTTGCCATGAGAATTCGTAATAGGCAATAAAACTTGGTATTTCTCTCATTTCAATGATAACATACCTTCTCGATGTTCACTCCATATGTCTAGCAAGCTCTCTCTATAGTTAAACAGCCAGCTCTCTCGTCTGAAGTTTTTGTTCTTCGCTCTTAACTCAAGCATTTAGGCAGTTCGTTCATGGTCACTGTCTTTCTGGAGCTTATCAAAAGTCCTCGAACATTGGAGAAATTTAAAAGTTCTGGTTGATACAGGGGCCATCTCAACAGGACTTGGTGCAACTTCACGCTTCACACGAGTTCATAATGTTTTGCGGCTCATGCTGCCATTGATTCTAAATGTAGCCTGAGTAAATAATTATGAACTCCCATGTTCGAAGACTTTTGATAAGGAGTGCATAAGCCACCAGCATTCTATGCTTGCTGATTTTAATATTTAACCTAAATCTTCTCGAAAAAAAAGCAGAAACAGAGAGACCATGAGTTCTCAGGCGATATTTAATTTTTGTAATATGTTAAATAAGACCGAATGTCTTATTTATAAATGTAAAAATTTTTAAAATAATTAAAAAGAATAATTTAAAATTAAAAAATTAAAATTAAAATAAAAAGTAATTTTAAAATTAATCTCAATCTTAAAAAATGAATCAAACGCAAGGAATGGTCCGTTTTAGCGTGCTTGTCTTGAGAGGACACTACTTGCGGGCTGGACTTTGACCTTTTTAAGTGAATCCAAAGCAATCGAGTGATGGCTTTTGTTTCTGGGTATTTCAAACATAATTCCATTGGACAGGCAGCAACTTTCCAAATTATGAATGATTGGATGACATCATTGACGACCTTTGCACGAAAACACATGCAACCATCACTTGAACTCGAGTATGGAAACTATCATTTCCTGTTGTTCACGTCATCAAAAGATATTTATGTTTCTCCAAATGAATGTTTGTGCGCGAATCCGTTCTATAGACACGTGCAATTTCACTTTGAAATGGTGAGTAGCCTACAGTACGACTTTCAATCCCATTAACCTGTGGCGTGAACTCAACTATGCGATCAACTGAATAATTAACAATTTCCCCATGTTCCGGCTGGAAAATTTTGGGAAATAAGCGAATAGGTACCCTTGAAATGGTTTAAACGTTTTTGGAAAAGAGCAATTAATTTTGCATGTTTACACGCAGAGGAACGGGACCATTGAAACTTCACAAAAGTGCCATGCATGGGGATGAGTCCACAGTGCGAATGCGCTCTTTGCAAAGTTGGCCCAATGTGGAACCAAACATTCTTTGTAGGCACGGAAGAATGAAATTGCGCTGACTTTTAGCAAACTAATCTTGCTATTTTACAGCATCGAAATTTCAAGGTAAGCATGAAATCACTCGTGGAAATTTTATCAAGGCAACAATTTCGACGCAGACTGCTGTACAGTAATCAGTGCGCAAATCCAGGAATTTGCATTGGCCTCTTAGCCGCCATTGGTAAGCCTATACTTGTTCAGGTATTACGTGCAAAATGCAAGAGAATTTGACATATATTCGTTTCGAGAGTACCAGGTAAGTTGTAATAAAGTCTGCTCTGCTGACATGCAATCGTCAAGGTTTTCAAGGTGACTCTGTGATGCGGGCATTGGCCGAAGACAAAAACGAGTGACAAGTACGAATAGGCTGCAAGGTGGGATTCCTACAGCCTCGCGTGAAGAATGTCCCAGGCGAGAGGTGGGGGGAACAGGAAGACCTTTATTTTAATTCTTATCGGCAAACCTTGAAAAATCCTTCCCAATTGTAGCTGCTGAGTGACAATCTGCGACCTTGAAATACTCGTGCATTTACATCATCGGAAAATTTTGGACCATTTCCGCACTTATTCTCTGCGACTACACTTGCAGATAGACGAGAGACAACAGGGTGATCCGCAAATCCATTTGTATCCCTCGCCATTATTTTTCCCGTTAGAGTTCCTTCAAGTAGTGTATTCCACAGACCCATTTCGAGATAGGTATATGATAGAGATAGCCCGATCGTAACCATTTTCGACGCAATCCGAGAAAATGTTGAATTCCCTGGAAAAATCTTTCAAAACATTGTTTCTCATGTCGTTATTGATAGACACTTTTCGCTATTTGCCATCCAGCTTTGACTGTCATGCTCCGATTCCAGGGATCAACTGGAAGCACCATTTACCACCCAGCTTTGTCTGTCATGCTCCGATTCCAGGGATCAACTGAAAGCACCATTTACTACCCAGCTTTGTCTGTCATGCGCCGATTCCAGGGATCAACTAGAACACCTTCATTTCTCGAGTAGGCATTTCAGAATCTTTTACATGTATTTAAACATTCCGAGTTTTTTATCTAAATTATCTGCCAGGAAAGCTGCAGGTAGCGACCTCATGCCGCCAAAATGTCTGAAGTCAATTTCATTTGAACTTTCATTCTTTTTTGAAATAATTTTAAAGAAGATTTCCGTTGACCTCGAACTCCCTGACGATTGGAAAGTGGCTAATATAAATGCAGTGCCAAAGAGGCCATCGGAGGAACCAGAACTTTATCGTCCGATTTCCCTTCTGTCGACCAGCAGCAAAACCTTTATAACCCAGTATAACTCTTAAATCAAAAGTAAGTCTGCATGCTATATTCATTGATTTTAAAAAAGCATTTGACTTAATTCCTCACAATTTGCTATTGCATAAGTTCTCATTGCTGAGGTTTCCTGCTCCATTGAAGCCCTTGTTCAGCAGTTTTTCTCCATAGGCTTTTTCCGCATTTATGTGGATGGTGAATTCTCAACCAGGCGACCAGTCACTTGTGTAGTTCCACAAGGAAGTGTATTGGGTCCTATTTTCGGCCTTCGATGCACTTCTCACTTGTGGGCAAGTACCTCGGGTTTCGAAATTAAAACTGCAAAATGAAATTGGATGTTGTCTCAAAGGCAAAGTTACTCAGCTGCCATGTGCTGTTGTTCCATTGATGGTCAGATGGAAGCCAAAGTTTCTGGCCAAATAAGTCTTCAAATATCTGGGCGCCCAACTCTCAGATGATCATTCTTGTAATGTCCATAACAATTATGCATTGTCCAAAGCAAAAAAGTCCTGGGCATGTCAATATGAAACATCAGGCCTGCTCAGACATCATCAAAGCTGAAAGATGATCATTCTTGGAATGAATGTAATGATACCAGCCTTGATTAACAAATTTGGTATAAACTTCACATATGCTCCTTCACGCATATGCTATGCTTGGAATAAACTTCAATAAACTTCACATAAAATTTGGACTAAACTTCACATACCTACAGATGTGAAGTTTAGGACCCATTTCTCTCCCCTCATACGTATTTTCATGCTTGAGAGGCTTCAGCGAAGTGTTGTGAGATTCATTTGCGATGATTGCAGACGGACATCGTCAGTCTCGGAAATAATCGCACCCAGATCTTGAACCATCACTTTCACAAAGACGTTCGAACAGGCACCTGAAGTTTCTCCAGTCAATTTAATGGTATTGCACCTCTCTTCCGTCTACTTTCTCACAAAGGATTATTCGTCGCCGCACTGACAATGGCCACTTTATTGAATGCACCATCTTGAAATTTAATAAGCACTTTAATATCGTTTCCCCCGTACAGTACACGAGTGGAATGCCTATCCTTCCTCTCCCTCACTTTTCGCAAGCTTGTCATAGTTTTTCAGCAGTGACCTGTTATCCTTTTAATTAGGCTGCAGCCCAGTTCTCTTCCTCGAATTGTTACCTCATTTGCTCTTTGTTCCATTGTTTGACATATTTTGACGTTCAACTGCATTGTTGAGATTGGAAAACATGATCTGAATTTTGCAAAAACTTTCATCCGCACTTGTCACCTGATATCAAATCTAATCTCGCTGACTTCCAAGCCATAAATTTCTTGTAATATTCGATAGAGAAGCTGAATTTTATTCAACTTTCAAGCTGAAATTTAGTTCTTTGTCACCGCCGATTTCGAGTGAATAATTTCGCTTCGACTGAAATTCATTTCAAGCGAAATTCTGTTTATATTCGTTAATATCATTCCAAATTCAACGAACATTTTATTCAACCAAGTTCAAATGTGGTAATGAGCACAACACCCTGCGAGTGAAAGATATAACGTAATCCCCGTCGAATCGTCATTTTCCGCCCAGAGAGTTACAGAACTCTCTCAGTCGCCAAACCACATCAGAGAGGATTCAAACTCTGACGTCGGATCCCAACGAAAAAGGTTGTTATAAGTTAACTCTCTTTAGGGGGAGCCGGCATTGCTTCGTACTCAAACACTCTTGCGAGGGTGTTTTTAATCGCTAGAAATGTCTATCAGTAATGATTAAGTGATGAATGAAGCAGTGATCCTTCCTGGTCGATAAAAGTTGCAATTTAAGCTGGCGAACACATGTAAACTTAAAACATGTATAGCACTTTGTCACTTGACTTTGCAAATAGATAAGCATCATATGCTAAAAACGAGCCCAACAAGATTTAGTGAAAATAAAACGTTTGCATAAAATTCAACACTTACCCCCAAGGCTCCTTGTTATTTGGCATTGTTGTTGATTTCTTGCGGGGTGAAATCTTCCCCTTCATGTCAAAAGGACCACCTCCTCCCGTGATCTCACCCTTTGAGGTCAACTCAGTGCCTGGTTTAACGAAATACCGGAGAACCCGGTTCATGTAGAGCCAGCGTTCCTCCTTGGTCTTCAGCCTCGACCAAGTGCTCCTAAGGCTGTTCAGGATCTTCTGACGTATTTCAGGGCGCAACGAGTCGAAGGCTGGCGGCACAGGGCGACCCTCGATCGGTGGCGAATCCATTTGTATGTCGACATCAATCTGGTCGATCTTTGGGAAGGCGACCGTCGGGTTCTCATGTTCTGTCCCACCAGACCCTGCCGAAAAGGACGGCAGAGAGGTCGACGGGCTGGTAGACACTGTTGGTTCGACAGAGTCCTCCCGGAAAGTCCCGGTAAGCGCGATGCTATTGCGCTTCTCACTGATGCTCCCAAGGCTGACCCTTGGAAAGCGCCTGCTCGGAAGGCCGTCGAGACCTGTTGCAGCAAGGATCGGCATGCTGTTTCGTCGGGCCTTTTCACTGGAGATGCTCCCGTAGAAGTTCTTCCAATTCGGAGTAAGTGCCGGGATGTGTGTCGATTTCGTAAACAGTCTAGACAGACTCCACCCAAACTGGCTGCCACCGTTTAGACTGCTGTTCGAACCAGAAACTAGTTCTTTCATAGTCCTTTGAGCACACCTCGGAACTCGCTAAATGGGCAAGACAAACGAGCAATTAAATCGATAACTGCTGACACATTTGAGCGGACCCGTCTGTCCGTTTTCCGCGATGCAATAACCTGCAGATGTGACCAGTAGCGCCGTCGAGCGGATAGTGTGTCCGACGCAGACGTGCCTGCCCGAGATATACGTACGTGAGCAGCTTTCTGAGCGATATTGTATTCAAATTCGACGAGAGATGAGACCGTCCGAAGCCGGGTTCAACCACGAAAAACACAACACCTCCCCGAAATTTCTCCGGACTTTCCCAAGTCAGTCAATGTGAGGTCCTTCGCATCACTCGAATTGGCTTCAAGTTCCGGGCGACCCCCGAATCCGTGTGTGAAGCGCGAGGCAGGGTTTCCACCGGTGAGCTGGGACCGTCGAATGCGCAAGGAAATTCCTCGGAGGCAAAAAGCGATGTGCGCTCGGCAAGGTTGCGTCGGATGAAAACAGCGGTATAATTGCTGCAAAGAGTCATGAAGATTAGGTACGGTACACTCGACAATTGCCGGAGGGAGGTGAGATGCGTGGTATTCAATGCATCAGAACAGAACAAGGCGCAAGTCGGTTGGTGCTCCAACAGGTAACTCGCAGGTATGATCTGTACCATGATTTGGCAATGGAGGCCTTGGTCAAGGCAACTGGGCGGGTCTTTACCGTGATTTGAAGGTTAACTGTGTTGGTTGCGGAGTAATGCTCAAGTATGAGAAGCAAGTACTTGAAGTACTGTGTTTCCGAAAATAATTGTGCTGTCCTTCTTTAAAAATTGTTTTCTGTTGGTAAACTAAACTACAAGAAGGAACATTATTCATACACTGTGGGTAAACTTCCAAAACATGATTTTTATCAAAACTATAACTACAATAAGTAATTTTGCTTGAATGCTATGAGAGTCCGCAGAACATGAAAACAAATCTTAAGAAAAACCTCAGTTTCTGTTAACTTTGTACACATGTTTGAAGGTATGCGCACATAGCATAAACACAATCAATTGCTCTGTACGGGATAAATCCATAGCTCTACGAACGTAGGTAACCACTTTTCAGCCCATCACACAAAGCTATTTTTCCCTTTTGTTGCTTGTTATGTAACGGTTTTTCTCCTCGTTTGAATTTTTGGGTTAGTGGTTAACGATGCATTTCGTAACATAGAACTCGAAATTGTGTTAAAGTGGCAATTTCCTTGGGTATGTTC
>JASGXE010006379.1:0-26598 GCA_030068105.1 Sinentomon sp. SZTP_YWyxl
TTGGGTAAAAAGACACATATTCACACAAAGACACAAGTCAAAACTCGATTGCAGTGTGGAAAAAAAATAAAATAAAATATCACAACAAATTTGGCATATGGCATACAATTTATTTTTTGCAGGCGTTAATTACCACGCTTCTTCCCCTGTCAATTCAAAAGCTGCAATCCGAGCACGGCATATTTTTTCAATTGCAAACCATTTATTTTTTTCAGGCATTTGTTACCGCCCTTTTTGCCCCTGTCAATTCAAAAGCTGCAATCCGAGCACGGCATATTTTTTCAATTGCATACCATTTATTTTTTGCAGGCGTTTGTTACCGCCCTTTTGCCCCTGTCAATCCAAAAGCTGCAATCCGAGCACGGCATATTTTTTCAATTGCAAACCATTTATTTTTTGCAGGCGTTTCTTACCGCCCATTTGCCCCTGTCAATTCAAAAGCTGCAATCCGAGCACGGCATATTTTTCAATTGCATACCATTTATTTTTTGCAGACGTTTCATACAGCCCTTCTTCCCCTGTCAATTCAAAAGCTGCAATCCGAGCACGGCTTATTTTTTCTATAGCATACCATTTATTTTTTGCAGACGTTTCATACAGCCCTTTTCCCCTGTCAATTCAAAAGCTGCAATCCGAGCACGGCATATTTTTTCAATTGCATACCATTTATTTTTTGCAGGCGTTTCTTACCGCCCATTTGCCCCTGTCAATTCAAAAGCTGCAATCCGAGCACGGCATATTTTTTCAATTGCATACCATATATTTTTTCAGGCATTTGTTACCGCCCTTTTTGCCCCTGTCAATTCAAAAGCTGCAATCCGAGCACGGCATATTTTTTCTATAGCATACCATTTAGTTTTTGCAGACGTTTCTTACCGCCCATTTGCCCCTGTCAATTCACAAGCTGCAATCCGAGCACGGCATATTTTTTCAATTGCATACCATATATTTTTTCAGGCATTTGTTACCGCCCTTTTTGCCCCTGTCAATTCAAAAGCTGCAATCCGAGCACGGCATATTTTTTCAATTGCATACCATTTATTTTTTGCAGGCGTTTGTTACCGCCCTTTTGCCCCTGTCAATCCAAAAGCTGCAATCCGAGCACGGCATATTTTTTCAATTGCAAACCATTTATTTTTTGCAGGCGTTTCTTACCGCCCATTTGCCCCTGTCAATTCAAAAGCTGCAATCCGAGCACGGATATTTTTCAATTGCATACCATTTATTTTTGCAGACGTTTCATACAGCCCTTCTTCCCCTGGCAATTCAAAAGCTGCAATCCGAGCACGGCTTATTTTTTCTATAGCATACCATTTATTTTTTGCAGACGTTTCATACAGCCCTTCTTCCCCTGTCAATTCAAAAGCTGCAATCCGAGCACGGCATATTTTTTCAATTGCAACCATTTATTTTTTTGCAGGCGTTTTTTTACCGCCCATTTGCCCCTGTCAATTCCAAGCTGCAATCCGAGCACGGCATATTTTTCAATTGCATACCATATATTTTTTCAGGCATTTGTTACCGCCCTTTTTGCCCCTGTCAATTCAAAAGCTGCAATCCGAGCACGGCATATTTTTTCAATTGCATACCATTTATTTTTTGCAGGCGTTTGTTACCGCCCTTTTGCCCCTGTCAATCCAAAAGCTGCAATCCGAGCACGGCATATTTTTTCAATTGCAAACCATTTATTTTTTGCAGGCGTTTCTTACCGCCCATTTGCCCCTGTCAATTCAAAAGCTGCAATCCGAGCACGGCATATTTTTCAATTGCATACCATTTATTTTTTGCAGACGTTTCATAC
The DNA here is from genome assembly GCA_030068105.1 of Sinentomon sp. SZTP_YWyxl. Taxonomy (NCBI): domain Eukaryota; kingdom Metazoa; phylum Arthropoda; class Protura; order Sinentomata; family Sinentomidae; genus Sinentomon; species Sinentomon sp. SZTP_YWyxl. Next base: position 1,802 of record JASGXE010006379.1, read on the forward strand.
AGCCCTTCTTCCCCTGTCAATTCAAAAGCTGCAATCCGAGCACGGCTTATTTTTTCTATAGCATACCATTTATTTTTTGCAGACGTTTCATACAGCCCTTTTTCCCCTGTCAATTCAAAAGCTGCAATCCGAGCACGGCATATTTTTTCAATTGCATACCATTTATTTTTTGCAGGCGTTTCTTACCGCCCATTTGCCCCTGTCAATTCAAAAGCTGCAATCCGAGCACGGCATATTTTTTTCAATTGCATAAATATTTTTTCAGGCATTTTTACCGCCCTTTTTGCCCTGTCAATTCAAAAGCTGCAATCCGAGCACGGCATATTTTTTCAATTGCATACCATTTATTTTTTGCAGGCGTTTGTTACCGCCCTTTTGCCCCTGTCAATCCAAAAGCTGCAATCCGAGCACGGCATATTTTTAAATTGCATACCATTTATTTTTTGCAGGCGTTTCTTACCGCCCTTTTGCCCCTGTCAATTCATAAGCTGCAATCCTGCAATCCGAGCACGGCATATTTTTCAATTGCATACCATTTATTTTTGCAGGCGTTTGTTACCGCCCTTTTGCCCCTGTCAATCCAAAAGCTGCAATCCGAGCACGGCATATTTTTTCAATTGCATACCATTTATTTTTTGCAGGCGTTTCTTACCGCCCTTTTGCCCCTGTCAATTCAAAAGCTGTAATCCTGCAATCCGAGCACGGCATATTTTTCAATTGCATACCATTTATTTTTGCAGGCGTTTGTTACCGCCCTTTTGCCCCTGTCAATCCAAAAGCTGTAATCCTGCAATCCGAGCACGGCATATTTTTCAATTGCATACCGTTTATTTTTGCAGGCGTTTGTTACCGCCCTTTTGCCTCTGTCAATTCAAAAGCTGTAATCCTGCAATCCGAGCACGGCATATTTTTTCAATTGCATACCATTTATTTTTTGCAGGCGTTTGTTACCGCCCTTTTGCCCCTGTCAATCCAAAAGCTGCAATCCGAGCACGGCAAATTTTTTCAATTGCACACCATTTATTTTTTGCAGGCGTTTGTTACCGCCCTTTTGCCCCTGTCAATTCAAAAGCTGTAATCCTGCAATCCGAGCACGGCATATTTTTTCAATTGCACACCATTTATTTTTTGCAGGCGTTTGTTACCGCCCTTTTGCCCCTGTCAATCCAAAAGCTCCAATCCGAGCACGGCATATTTTTTCAATTGCATACCATTTATTTTTTGCAGGGTTTTTCTGCCCTTTTGCCCCTGGCAATTCAAAAGCTGCAATCCGAGCACGGCATATTTTTCAATTGCATACCATTTATTTTTGCAGGCGTTTGTTACCGCCTTTTGCCCCTGTCAATTCAAAAGCTGCAATCCGAGCACGGCATATTTTTTCAATTGAATACTATTTATTTTTGCAGGAGTTTTTTCTGCCCTTTTGCCCCTGGCAATTCAAAAGCTGCAATCAGAGCACTGCATATTTTTTCAATTGCCTACCATTTATTTTTTGCAGGCGTTTACGAGTAATTGGCGGCCCCTTTGCCCTGTCACTTCAAAAGCTGCAATCCGAGCACCGCATATTTTTTCAATTGCATGCCACGACTTTTTTGCAGGCGTTTATTACCGCCCTTTTGCCCTTGTCAATTCAAAAGCTGCAATCCGAGAAGCGCACATTTTTCAATTGCATGCCATTTATTTTTTGTAGGCGTTTATTGGCTGCCCTTTTGCCCTTGTCAATTCAAAAGCTGCAATCCGAGCACCGCATATTTTTTTCAATTGCACACAATTCATTTTTTGCAGGCATTTACGAGTAATTGGCGGCCCTTATGCCCTGTCAATTCAAAAGCTGCAATCCGAGCACCGCATATTTTTTCAATTGCATACCATTTATTTTTGCAGGCGTTTTTTCTGCCCTTTTGCCCCTGGCAATTCAAAAGCTGCAATCCGAGCACCGCATATTTTTTCAATTGCATACTCTTCATTTTTTGCAGACGTTTCTTACCGCCGTTTTGCCCCTGTCAATTCAAAAGCTGCAATCCGAGGACCGCATATTTTTTCAATTGCATACCATTTATTTTTTGCAGGCGTTTATTGGCTGCCCTTTTGCCCCTTTCAATTCAAAAGCTGCAATCCGAGCACGGAATATTTTTTCAATTGCATACCATTTATTTTTTGCAGGAGTTTTTTCTGCCCTTTTGCCCCTGGCAATTCAAAAGCTGCAATCAGAGCACCGCAAATTTTTCAATTGCATACCATTTTTTGCAGGCTACCCTTGCCGCCCATTAATAGCGCGTTTTTCCGACTCTCGTTTCGCCACCGCTATGGCTTTCCTGATGTCCTCAGAGGAAAGGCTGTCGGGAGCAAGGTCCTTGAATTGATGGTGCTGCTTTCAACGAATGAATACATCAGGAAAGTGCCCAAGCTACCCCAGGGAAACTTGCCACAAGCACCATATTCTTACTTGTGTTGGTTGTTTGGATGGGTTGAGCGTTGCTTTCCGGTCAGAAACATTTCGTGCAACCCTTCGTACGGCTGCTAGGTGCAGTTTCCTCGTTCTGTGCAAGACAAGCTTTGGAAGCCAGGAAGTTTTGGAAGCCAGATTTATCCTTGGTCTGCCATCCGCTTGTTGTAGCCGGTCTCACCGAGTGAATCATCTTTACTCATCTTTACAAGAATTTTTTCTCCATCTCTTTGCCTTGCATGAGATGCCTGCATCTCTGATCTTCCACCATGCATGTGAACTTTACATGAAAACCTGCAATCTTCTTGAAAACTTGCAATTTATCAGGATGGTTGAATTGTTTCTTTTTATCGAGTCTCTGCCATCAGTGTGTTTTTCATCATTATGTCGTTTTCGAGTGTTATTTGTTTCGATTGTTATTTGTTGATTTTTTTCTCGTTTATGTGACAGAATACGTTTTATCATGTTGACATATTCGCATTAATGAATGCGAATTTCTTAATAAATGAAATGAAAATGAAGTTGGGACGGCACCCTAAATCCCCTAAATTGAGGCACAATTTTGACTTGGCATTACGAGTAATCCGAAAACAGCATAGTGTAGGAAAACGCTCTATAGTTTAGTATGCTAGATTTGCCTGCTCTTTCCTCGGAGAGAAAAGAGATTTTTGATTTTCCACCTTCCGTCATGAATATCATCATTTTTTTTATCAAGCTGTTCACAACACAGTGAAGCGTCAGAGGTGCAAAAACATTAACGAAATAACACACACGAAAACAACAGTGAGACGGCAAAAACAGCAAAGGACAATGCAGATGAGGGCTGAACGGATGGGAGCGGATAAATCGCCAGGGAGTAATGTCCGGAGAAAATTGTTTGATGCTAAAGCTACTCTCTGTAGATAACTGACAATGAGAGAGTGTCTATTAGGAGCAGGCGCATTCCACTCTCTTGTTGTACGTGGAATGAAATTGTTAAAAACTATGTGAAGCGGAAACAGGGGGATTTATCTGTGCACCGTTATCACACTCCCATACCCCAATAAATCCCACTCCAAACATTTGCCGGTTCCCATTCTGTTCAATTGCGATGTATTTCGCTTATCGATATCCAAACGTGTACACAAAGACCAGAAATCAAACGGAAATGGCATAACGTACCTTGCTGACCCTGCCATGCTCATTTTTGGAAATCCTGGAATATTTCCTTCATCACCCTGTGCGAATTTTGGTTTTAATCCATATCCTTCAGAAACGAAAATAGCAGCTTAATTGGGAGAATTTGGAAATTAAACATCACAAATATCTTTCGGCGACGCCCAATGTCAAGGATTTGTTGGCGTCATTTGCCCGAATTGGAAAAAGAGGCGGTGTATTTTTTTGGGAATAAAAAATAAGTCATATAAAAAGGTGTATCTATAAGGCATCCACATGTGCAGTGAAGGAATAAAGCTATTTTCGCATTTCTAGGAAATTCGCCAATTTACTTGTCTTCTTTCTGATGTTCTTTGGTATCATTTGCTAATAACAGGCATACGCAAGGCAGACTACACTCTAAACATGAGCTTTCAGTATGGAACACCTTGGGAACACCTTTTAACATGGGCTTACATGGGAGTGATCCTTTCGGAACATCGCCTGGAACACGTGTTGTGTGCTCTTGGAACACCACTTTCCTGTCACAATTTGGAACACATGAGCGATTTGAAAAACATGGAGTGTTTCAAATCGCTCGTGTTCCAAATTTTTGACAGGAAAATGGTGTTCCAAGAACACACTACGTGTTCCAATCAATGTTCCGAAAAGATCACTCCCATATAAGCCATGTTAAAAAAGGTGTTCCCAAGGTGTTCCATATCGAAACCTCATGCTTAGAGTGTAATGAGACAAGAGGGTCAGATCCATGAAATTAATCGCCCCTTGCGGCGTTCAATTAACAGAGCAAGTTATACGGAATACGAATGCAGTACTGATATATGGCACACCTTGCAGCATTCTAGGCCTAATTGACGATTTGGCAAAATGATAGGCCCAATGTCGGTGAGCCAATTATCTAAATTCGAAAGCCGAAGATGTTTTTCGAATGAAACGGTTCTTTGGCACAGCAAAACTTTATCCTATTAAGCCTGGACACTGCTATACCCCATCAGGCAATAATTGTCTTCAAAAGTAAACGCAACCAACGTAAATCCTGAAGACGTAAACAAGAAGGGATTCCTGATAATTTCCCATGCACTCCCTGTGAAAAACCGAGAACAAAATTGGATGCTCTCAGCGAGGTCAATCTATTTCTATCGGGGTTACAATGTTTTCTTGAGACCAAAACATGGCGATTTGCAGTGGGAATGTCCAACCTGCAAGGTCAAGGGAGAGAACCACATCAGATCTGCAACAACGGAATGTGAGTCGATGTTCCGTATCATTGTGATCAATTTGAAACTAAGAGCATCCAATTTTGTTCTCAGTTTTTCAAAAGACGTGCTCAGGGAAAAATCTTGATGCAATTGAGTGGTATAGGAATTTGCGCAATTATCTCTCTATGGGGGAATTACCCACGAAAAATAGGCATGCATTGCACGGTAACTGAAGATATTGAATTTTGAGTGATAAATTATTTGTCAATTTTTCTAGCATCGCAGGTTGCTTCGCTGTGAACACACCAAATTTTCCAATCTTGGGACTTTGGGAACGTTCAGTCACTTCATCAGATTGGTTGCAATGGAAAATCTGAAAGGTTGTTGCCGAAACATTCAGGGATTTTTGTCACCGAGATTCTTGTTGCCGAAATTCTGGAGGGTTTTTGTTACTATCTAAAATGCGTGTGGTACATTTTGTTACAGACAAAGATCTTGATGTTTTTCTGACCACGCGTTGGCAAGTGTCTGAAAAACTGACTTCTTCTCGTCGCATGACAAAGTTCGGTTGAAAAATTTAACAAATAAAATTATGAAAACAATGTAATCAAAAATTTTAATTTCGAAAAACAAGTTATAGGTACCTTGGTAATTTAGGAGCACTTACATCTTGCACCTGCAACACACCTATTCTGTGAGTTTTCGCCGCCAAAAGTCAAGCTTATCGCATAATTTTCACTTTTTTCAAAAAATATTCATATGGGAGAAATCGCTCTCTGCGTACCTACTTCTTGTTAAGCCGTTAAGGTTTCTCTTCTTGTTTATTATAGTCTGCATCCTGCGGAGGCGGGAATTACGAGTAATAACAATTCACTGAAAATTTTATTGTTGTTAAACTGAAATCTCTCAAATTTTATTCTATAACAATTGGTTTATCTTTGGCAGACCGTTTTCGGAAATTGTTTACATTTTCTAACCGTGCACAGTTTTGTTCTCGCTGACTTGTCATCAATGTGATTTGGATGAAAAAAGAACAGTTTTTCGCATGCGGCACATTTGGAAAGTATTTTGAATTTGACGATTTATGGTTACAGATGTTCTAGCTCTAGCCTACCTAGCACAAGGTTCACTGGTGTCGATCTGGCTCTAAAAGCGTTTTTCCCAGGACACAGTAAGGTTACTGTCCTGATGGAGTTCTGCAACTAAAACTATCGATGTTTGCAAGCAAAGTTCCTATATTAACCTAAATCTTTGGAGAAGGTACAAACTAAAAGAGTGAAAGGGATGAAAAGATAATGAGATAAATTAAATGACATTGAAAACAGCGAGTAAAACTCAATGGCTGAAAAAATATGGGGTGAAAGACAATACAAATGAAATACACTTAAACAATGGCACTACAATGGCACTTGGATGATTGGGCAGATTGTGTGAAGAATGGCCGGAAAGTCTCTCTAAAAATGTCAGACTCAAATCTCCGTTGAAATTTACGCTTCGAGTAGAGAGGCGTCAAAAATCGCATGTGAGAGGTCAAAATTTATTGTGTTGGAAATAGCATCCCAGCTTAAGGTCAATGCTGGTGGATGCTATACACTCTTCCGTCAATACCTTTAAGTGTCAGCTTTGCAACCATATTCCTCCCGGACCCTCAAAAACTTTGGTTTCCCGGGGGCTGCCCACCCCATCCTCAAAGCGGCAAGGGACGTCGATAATTAGCGACACTTTTTGCGCATCTAAAGGAAAACATATCATGCGTGGGGTGGATTGAGAATGATTCTTTGATGGGGAAAACCTCTATTTTCAAATTATTGTCATCATGACATCAAGAACCGGGTGCACTTTTGTTGCCAAATTTCGGCAGAGTTTCAGTTCTTGTTTGCGACGTTGCCAATTCGCTGTCGATTCATGTATAGTCAATTCATTGGATAGACTTGTGTTGCTTTTTAATTTCTGTGCATAGCTAATTATGAAAATTTTATTTTCTGCGAAGAACGCGACTCTTTTTTCCATTGTTGCGAAGAATGCTCCTGCCCACTGAGATCGAAATTGAGTCTGGTCAGTGAGAGGAATTCGGCCATAAGTCTAAAGGCGCGAAAGTTGTGTCATTGCGGACTTAAATTATGTGGGTTTGCTTCTGTAGCGGCATCATTACCAACAAAATCCGATGGCAAGTTACAAGCATTTGGTTGTATTCGAGTTAGCGTGTGTGAATTTTTCCCCGCTCATTCGGTGTGTTTGTACGCGGACACGTATACACCGCATTCGATTTTTCAAATTTCATGTCGCGTGTTTGACCTTTCTATGACTTGCGCACATTTTTATACATAATTTTGTATTCTGTGTGAAGGATTCTGTATGCAGAATTTTGTTATAGGTTTAGTTGGGTTGTCTTGGAATGTAGCCCTCTGTCCATTCACACACACATAAAAAAGGGCGCCAAGCTCCCGCAAATATAAACTATTCAATTCAATTTTGTACAAGTAGGAATTTCGAAGCATTGTCAAGACTTTGCCGATGGTTGGTGATTGGTTATACTCTGCGCTGGTGATACAAGATTATCAGCCTCTTTACTTGCATTAGCACAAATTGTCAGCATGTTATCGATGCATTTACATCGGCTAGAGACATTTATCGGCGCTGTTTTAAAGATGTACTTTTAATTTATAGTGATATTCTTACATTGAACAGCTGTCTTTTTTCACTTTGGAAATGATTTCGGAATTGGTCGCATTCAATTTTCAAACTGCAATTTTTCATAATTCTCTTTTCAAATTTTTATTATCTCACATGTAATTTTTCATAATTGTCTTTTCAAAATTTTATTATCTCACATGTAATTTTTCATAATTCTCTTTTCAAATTTTTATTATCTCACATTTTTCGAATTGCGATTTTAGTTAATTTATTGGTATACATGGTGGATTTTATTTTCCGGTGTTTTCTACAGCAATGCCTATTTTCCTGATCCTTCGTGGTTCCTACTTTGCAACATTTAAAGTGAACTAGTCACATTTCAATCTCAGGAATTTCAGCTCAATGTTCAGTCATATTTTTGTTTGCATTGCGATTCGAGAGAAATTATTGTAGATGTTTGTTTTTTTTTTTTCGAAATTGTTATTGCTCACATTTCGCAAAACGTTACTATTCATAAAAGCTGCTCATGAAATACAGTAGACGTTGATTTCATTTCATTTCATTTCATTTCATTTCATTTCATTTCATTTCATTTCATTTCATTTATTGATAGCTCCACAAAATGATCTGGCGGATTGTCAACATATAAAACAACAACATGAAAATAATAACAATGACAAGACAATATCAAAGCAAAATGGCAGCAGATCAGGGGTAACGGCGGTAACAATTTTGATCAATTAATAGAGGGCGATAGAATAGGCGAGCTGACTGGCAATGCGTTCCAATCACGTGCTGTGCGGACAAAGAAGGAATTGAAATATTGAGAGGAAGTGGCACGGGGATAGTTCAAATGAAATGCATGTTGTGTACATCTAGGGCAATCAACAACATTGAATCCAGAAGGGAGATTAATTAACACCTTGTGGTGAACCACGTCACTTAATAATTGGAGGCGACGTAATTGTCGCCTTTGAGACAACGGGGCCAGACTGAGGTCACTGAGCATCCCAGTGACGCTAGATTTCCTCTCAAAATTTTGCATAATAAACCGGGCGGCTCGTCTTTGAATTCTGTCCAGCAGGACTATGTGTGAAGTCAAATACGGGTCCCGAACCTCACATGCGTATTCTAAGTGCGGCAGTACGAGAGACAAATAAGCTTGATGGCGTTTTTTGGAATTTACATTGCTTTAAATTTCGAAAATTTACTGAGTTAAACTCATTATTGCTTCGTTTGATGCTTCATTTCTTTTCTCACCACTGCATTTCAATGACAGTATCCGCTAGTAATTTATTTATTTTTTCTTTTTTGCAATATTCTTAGTACGGTACACGTTTTTCCACTGAGAATCTAAATGCGTTGTGGATGTGCCAGCTTTGTTATTTATTTTTTGGAGTTATGACCACTCACAGTCTTTGATTTCATCATTGAATGCAGAGTAAGTTTTCCCATTCAAGAATTACATCTCTCAGGCCGGAGAGATCTCCGTTGCTTGTTTTAAAACCACCGGAGATAGTTGAGGATTTTGTCGATCCCTTCCCCCGAAAACGTGGATATCCGCAACTTTCACCGGTGGTTTTAAAAAATGCATCGGAGATCTCTCCGGCCTCAGAACTGAATAGTGATAGTTTCTTATTTCTTGCTTATCTTCATATTTCATATTTCTTGGAGTTCGATGATGTTTTGTAGTGAATTCCGGGAATTCGTCAGTGACTTACTCTCACACAAGTGCGGAATAAACGGAATAAAAAATTGAATGAATGAATGAATGAGCCGTTTATTTTCGGGGTTGCCACCTTATCAAATAAATGCAATATACGTATACTCGAACAACAGATGCAAAAATATAACAGAAACCACAAATTAAATGCACACCCATTTAGCAGCAAAAACCATGAAAAATAACGAATAAAACCAGTGATTATGAATCAAGAAAATTGAACCAATAGACGGTGCTGGAGAATAGGTACACTTAAAGGGAGATTGAATGTGGACACCGGCAACTGATTCCACTCAGCTATGGTTCTCGACAAAAAAGAAAACTTCCCAACGTCCATTTGAAAATTAAGTAACCTGATTTTATTAATATGATCTCGACGAGAATAAAAATGTGGCTGCTTTACATATTCCAAAAGCTCGCCCCATCCTCCAGCATTAGATACTATCAAAATAGTGCAAGCAACCTGGCCACTTTTCTGCGGTTTGCTAAGGATGACCAACCAAGGGAGATCATCATTTGAGTGACACTACTCGTATGCCCGTAATCGCCCATAAAAAACCTCGCAGCACGGCGCTGGACTGCCTCCAATATGTGTCAATTTGTTGAGAGAAATGGATCCCATTGCAGGGGATGCATATTCCATACTTGGCAGAACAAGGCTCTTGTATGCAAGATCTCGGATTTTACGCGGACATTTCTTTTAATTCCGTTTTATAAAGTAAAGAACAGAATTTGCCTTTGCTGCAACACGAGACAGATGAGACTGCCAGTTACGCTTGCTTCAAGAACAACGCCGAGATAGGTTATCTCAGAGAGTTTAGCCAGTGGGTGCCCACACAGGGAATATGGATAACTCAACTGGGATCGTTTTGTTGCAAAGGTAATAGAATTATATTTCCCTACGCTTACCTCCATACTCGAATTGGTGCACCATGTGGAGAACATACTCAGGTATATAAATTATTGGAAATTCAGTTTTTGACGGATTTAGGAGCAGCATTTCCCATGGTTGGCTGCATCATTCACTCTTTCTTTTTTTTTTTTTTTTTTTATCAAGAACTGTGTTTCTGGTTTCTTATCTTTGTGCTTTCTCTTTTCACAAAATTGCAAGTTTGGATATTTACGCAGGTAATTTTTTATCTGCATTTTTTCAACATGGTGTGTTATGATTCCAGTTATTCGTGTGTTGATAATTTGGAAAGTTTCCTTTGAGCAAGGCATGGTATCTCATAGGCCCACCTTGGATCTTTTCTTGCCAATTTCTCGAACACTTCTTCGAAATTCAATTCACCCGTTCCAAGATCTTTCAACTTCTCATCTTCTGCAGGGGTGTGCTGAAGCGAATATCGGGAACTGGAGCATGGCCCTCTGCAATCATCTGATAGTCAATCATGTCCCACCCCCAACATCCAAATTTCAAGTTGCACCCAATCTCTCACAGGAACAAGCATTCCAGTGGCAATGCAGACCCAAGCGCAATCTCAAGCTGCCAAACCGTCTAAATCTTTAAATTTATGGAGCAATGGGCCGACCACACCAATTACAGAATTATTGGCATCTCCAGCACATTTTTTCCCAATCCACTTCCGCATGCGCGTCTCTGATTGGCTGCTGGGAAATCCAGCCAATTTCAACATCCAAATTTCAAAACCAAACTTAACCAAACCTAACCTGACCTAACCTTACCTAACCTGACCTAACCTAACCCTATATTGCGACCCTGGAAAGAGTTGCGAAGCGGTGGCAAACACGCCAAATGGCAAAAAGCGGTGGCAAGGCAAAAAAGCGAAAATTGATGACGTCACAAATCAAGACGACGTGATTGGCTGCAGCGAGCTGCTGGTCCGCGGAAGTGGATTGGAAAAAAAATTATGCGCATCTCCACTGCCTGTCGCCTGATCTGTGTGTCTGTTCCATCTGACAAATCCAGTTCCTCATTCAACCCTCTCCTCACCTTTTACCAATTTGACGATATCTTTTGTCAATTGACTCCAAATTTTTAATCTGTGCTTCTGTTTCCGACATTTTCCTCAGCAGACCCCTGATGATACTGCAGAAGATGAGCAGTTGAAAGATCTTGGGAGAATTTCGAAGAAGTGTTCGAGCATTGGCAAGAAACAATCCAAGGTGAGCCGATGGGATATTCGTGCAATATTCTTTCAAATGACCAAAGTTGGAACTCCCATCAGTTGCCAAGAATGCTTCTGCGACCATTGCATACAATTACAGAAATCTAAAAAATGCTGCTCATTGGCAAAAAGGTACAGGCATTTGTCAGCTTCCTTCATCCAATTTTTGAATATGTTTGTGCTGTGTGAAATCGGCATAAAAGAAGTGAAATTCAAACCCTACAAAATGTCCAACGCCAGACAGCAAGAGTCGTTACTGGAGGATCGCAAGTGTCACATCCATCCGATCTGCAACTCCCTTCACTTGAAGCTACGCGCAAGAACTTAACCTCTTGTTCAATTATTTATAGGGATGGATATCGACTGCCCATGTTCCCGCTCATTACACCTTGAAATACAATTCAACGCAGGACCGATAACGGCGTTGGCGTTTGTCCTTCCACTCTGCAGGCGCAACGTGTACTTCAATTCCTTTTTCCCTAGAACGTTCTCGGACTGGAATGCCCTTCAAAGTGATTCCACTCTCATTATAGCCGCTTATGGCCGCATTTTCCGCACCGCGACGGTCTGATTTTTGTGTTGCGTCACTTTCTCTGTTCTTTTCATTGTCCATCTGTTTTGTTTTTGGTTATGCATCTTGTCCATTTTATCTTGAATACGACTCAGCTTCGGCTACGATTTTTCTCCATTCCACCAGCAACTTTGTGGAATTTCTGAATAATCAAAGAAAATTCAATTAAATTTAAGATACCTTCCACGAAGTTTGTTGTGGAAGGGATAAAAACACAAAATCTATAATTAGTTTTGAAATGATGTCATAAAATAACCAAGACGTACCTTCAACCAAGATACCTTCCACGAAGTTTGTTGTGGAAGGGATAAAAACACAAAATCTATAATTAGTTTTGAAATGATGTCATAAAACAACCAAGACGTTTTCGGAGCGTTTTCTCATGCGTTTCACGCATTATTAAACTGTTGCCGTTTGTTTTTACTTGGTGACTAATTTTTTTTTTTTGTTTTTGTTTTTTTTACTCTGTTTGACGATGTTTTTTTGAACGGATGTTTAGGTACTTTGGAGCGTGTGCTCCCTGCCCCCAAAGTTCTTTGGGGCAGTATTGTGAAATTAAAATTAAATTAAAAATTAAAAAAAGGCAAAACCAATACAGTTTGAACAATACAGAGAAACAAGCTATGTCAGAAAAACGAGCAGTAATGATGATGATTTTTCAATTCAATTCATTTCAATTTTATTTTAAATTGCAGAGTAATCGCAATTTTACAAAAGATTTACAACAAAGCGAGGCATTTCAGAAAGAGGCCTAAAATGAATTTTGTTTGTTTTTTTATTTGGCACATCGCTGATCAAAACACTGCCATGCATTCCAACGACAAATAGGACAATTCAAATCCCATCTCCAAAATTATGCCAAAAAATAAAATCATTCTTTCGAATGATCCAATATGCGAAAATGAGTTCGTGAAAATGCAGATTTCTTCAGTCCCTGTAATGCGATACGAGTTCCCGGGATTTTGTCGCCTTTTCTCCGTCATAGCCGCTGACGGCAAGCTGTTTGCTTGGCCCTCATAGATGCTTCTATTTTCAATTCACATAGATTTACATTCAAGCAGTATAGATTTACTGGTTTCTTCAATGTAGCCGTGTAAATACCAAGTGCGTTTGACATATTCAAGAAGTATCTGGTAATTAAGCAGCTCGACGGTCAGCTCTCAATCACTGTGGCGCAGTGCTCCTCGTGTGATTAGGTATTATGTTCTTGTCGTGGTAACAACGGATTATATTTTGTGTGTGTATAGTGATTCGGAATTTATCATGTAGTGATACGTTAGGGCAATTTCGAGGCAGGGACTTCTCACGATGAGTATTTAGAAGGTGGTGCACCCAGCATCAGTGGTGGAATCCAGTGTTATTGTGCTATGAATCGTCCAATGTACGTCAAGTATGTTGTGTTATATGCGCTACAAATTTCGAAGTAACTGGAACGAGATATCGTGTTCTTAGCGAATCATCACCTGCGGGTTTGCTCTGCTGGAATTCTGAGGTATGTTTTTGAAGGTCATACTTTCGATTTAAGAGCATCAAAACAACAATAAAATATCAAGATAATTGGGTTTTTATCATTGACAAGAAAAAGTGAAGGGAAGAAAGCTCTATAACAGGTTGAGTCACCTCGAATGTTGGTTTTTTTCGATCGCAATTTCCGCGAAGACGGAGATATCTCCATAACCACCCCTTGCACCCCTTCAGACACCCCCAAATGTGGCTTCACTGAATCGCAAGAAGACTGAGGTCTCAGGCCCGATCATCCGAGACACAAAGAACGCATGCCTGCTGAAAAACGTCCCTCCAACCTTTCTACTCCTTCCTGCAGAAAACCACCCTTAAAACAGAAGCCAAAGGATGGATTTTAGTCGAATCACTTCTGGTGCCTTCAGATCAAGGAAATGATCAACTTTGTAATTTAAACCATGGACTTCCGAAGCACAGTTCCGGAGATAATGCGCAGCAATGAAAACACCCGAACTACCCCTTCCCCAAAAGGGTATAGGGGTGTCAATTTGGGAGAACCCAATGGAACCAAACGAACGCAAGAGACCCAGGCTCCAAAACCTCCACTGCACAACAATTGTATAGGTGCAGCCGTTTTCGCGGAAATTGCGAGCGAAAAAACCAACATTCGAGGTGACTCACCCCGTATAGGGCGCAGGCAAAGACTCCAGCCCGGATGCAAATGTGGCTGCGTTCAGGGGATCCCTGAACACGTCCCTGGAAGGGAGTTCCACTCAGAAATGGTCCTTTTTGTGCGGCTGAGAATTATCGCAGGGTGCTTTCCATTATTTCACAATCCTCTCCAGATGTTGACTTGGTTTCTTTTGTTATCTTTTGCTCAGTTATGCTTGTTGTTATGGAAGGATAGGTTTGAGAAAATGTGGCCTCATATTTTGCCATCAAGCTTTTCTGTTATTTACTCATTATGAATTTTTCAAGGTGAAACTCGGGACATCCCAGAACCAAGGACCGCGCAGGCCAAAGCCAATTGACGATCCTCACTCTAAACATGAGGTTTCGATATGGAACACCTTGGGAACAACTTTTTTAACATGGCTTAAGATGGGAGTGTTTTTTTCGGAACATTTTGTTTGGAACACGTAGTGCATGTGTTGTTGGAACACCATTTTCCTGTCACAAATTTGGAACACATAAGCGATTTGGAATGCATGGGTGTTCCAAATCGCATAGGTATGTGTTCCAAATTTGAGACGTGAAAATGGTGATCCAAGAACACATGCACTACGTGTTCCAAACAAAATGTTCCGAAAAGATCACTCCCATCTAAGCCCACGTTAAAAAAGTTGTTCCCAAGGTGTTTCATACCGAAACCATGTTTAGAGTATGCGCAATGGGTTGAAATGCTGATGGACGGGTTGAACTGTTTTAGACTGGTATTTTGCACTCTAGGGACAAAACGCAAACATTTCATTCGTCACGGAGCTTTTTTCAAACGATTTGACTCGAACAGGTCACCTGAGCGAGGTCATGTTGCCTCAGGTCTGGTTCACCCACCTGGCCTAACCTAACCCAACCCGATATTCGTCACCTAAACCTCAACAAACCCAGCTCATATTTACCACAATGATTTGTGCGAAACAATCTGTTTCAGGTGCATATTCTTCAATTGGTTTTGTTCCTTTGATTTTATATCAGATTTTTTTATCGGGCTGCAGAAAATAGCGTACCCCGCTGTAAAATAAAACTGCTTCACTCTAAACACGAAGTTCAGTTTGGATCACTATGTTTTAACGTGGGCTTAGAGAGGAAGTGTTCTTTAAAGAACATTCATGGAACACTTGGTGTGTTCTTGGAACACACCGAGTGCTCCAAATCTGTGATATTCCTGTCACAGATTTGGAACACATGAGCGATTAGGAACACCAGCGATTTAACTTTTAAGTGTTCCATTGGAATACTTTAAGTGTTCCAAATCGCTGGAAATGGAACACTCAGTGTGTTCCAATAACAAACCAAGTGTTCTTAAAAGAACACTTCTTATCTAAGCCCATGTTAAAACATAGTGTTTCGAACTGAACTTCGTGTTTGAGAGTGTTGGAGTCTCAACTGCATCAACTGCATCGCAACTGTTCCTCTGTGCAGTCGTCGGGACGAGTCCAGAGTGAATGGTTTCGGGTTTCAGAATGTTGTCGTGCACAAAGCTGGCACCTACGAATATAAGTTACTGAGAGGAATCAACCCAAAGAAGGCGTGTGGTCCTGATGGCATTCCGGGACGCGAATTTAAGAAATGAGTACGCGTTTGGGCCCATCCCGATTTTGCGCGTATCGAAAAAGTGAAAAATAAAGCTAATCTAACCAAACCTAACCTGTCTAACTTACCTAACCTACTCTAACCAAACCTAACCTGACCTAACCTAACCTTTTTCCATTGTTTCTAGCGTTTTTACCCGTTTTTGGAGGGTCGGAACTTTAACACGGAGTTAGATGGAAAAGGGCCCAAACGCGTACTCATTTCTTAAATAAGCTTCCGGGACGCCTCTTGAAAGAGTTAGCGCCCTCTTTATGACCATGGTCTTCACTCATCTTTTCAACTTAATCTTCCAGTGTGGTAGTATACCGGCAGATTGGAAACAGGCTCTCGTTATCCCGGTCCCAAAGAAAGGTGGTGTAAATTCAAGGCCAGAGGCAACGTGATTATAATGCTCAATAAGTGGCGTAATTCGGCGCTTTGGCTGTCGCCAATTTTTATTTGTCCGCAAGAGGCGCGAATGTCGCTCGGTGGCCTACTGCGACAAGTAAAATACATTGCGACTATACGGCGGTCGCGGGTTGTCACTCACGGAATCTTAAATTTCTCTTGAACCGATTCACGGATTTTGACAGGACTTGCTGTGCTGGAAAGCAGAAAAACGAGCGATTTTGAACGTGTATAACAGCCCCGAATTTTTCGCTGGTAAAATGCTCAAAAAATTTGAGATACAAAAGTTTCCAAGTTAAGATGTGATAAAATTCCGGGTTCCTGCCTCACATTTCCAAAGATTGCGCGATTTTTTCCGTTGTAACATAGTTTTGACCTGCGGAAGAGTTGTAGAGGAAGCTTTCAGCTTTCCAAAAATACCAAAATCATTGAATTTGAACATCATTTGACCATTTTTGAAGAGGAAACGCGACATGGAAGCATAGGTACTTTTTTGTTGCGTAAAAAAAAAAAAAATTCTTAGTCGTGTTTCTTCTCCATAAATGATGTTCCAATTCAATGATTTTGGTATTTTTGGAAAGCTGAAACCTTCCTCTATAACTCTTCCACATGTCGAAACCATGTTACCACGGGAAAATTCGCGGCCTCCAAGGGAGACGCGGCCTCATCCCCGCTTATTTTTGTGCAGAAAACAAAATGAATGCTTCCGCTTCGCGTCATTTCTTTTTTAAAAGAGCCAAATGGTGTTCAAATGCAATGATTTTGGTGTCTGTGGATAGCTGAGGGCTTCCTCTACAACTCTTCCGCAGGTCAAAACCATGTTATAACGGAAAAAATCGCGCAATCATTGAAAGTATTCAGCAAGAACGCAAAATTTTATCTTGTCAAAATTTGAACATATTTTTTCCCCGCATGACTTTCAAGTTTTGCCCGTGAAAAGTTCGGGATAATTTTATAGTCCTGAAAAGGTCTAATTTTAAGCTTTCCAACACAAAAATTTTGATCAAAATCCGTCATTTGGTTCCAGAGATATTAAACTGTTCGTTGCCGATGCACAGCGACGCATAAATGAACCAGAGCCAGGAAAACCGGCCTCTTGACGCGACGGCAGAGAAAGGAAAAGAGCGAAAATTGGCGCTCGGTGGGCGGGGAAGGGCAATGAGAGTTACGGCACTTATAAGTATTAGAATCACGTTGCCAGAGGGTTATCGACCAATTTCTTTAACATGCATACCGTCAAAATTGTTTGAACGTATCCTGTGCTCACGTATCCTGGTTGTTCTCGAAAATGTTAACTTCTTCCATCCCGATCAGTTTGGTTTCCGTCCAAAGCGCTCCTGCGAAACCCAGTTAATCTTATTTTCGCACGAAGTAGTGTCTTTTCTTGATAATAGGGTACCTGTGGATGCCATATTCCTTGACCTTGTGAAAGCTTTCGATCTGGTTTGCCACGTACGGCTATTTGCTAAACTTGAAGCCTTAAATATGCCGAATAATCCAATAGAAATTACAAAGTCTTATTTGACTGGGCGGCCATTTGCAGTTATGCTCGATGACTCAATGTCATCATTTTCCCCATGAGATCTGGCGTCCCCCAGGGTAGCGTTACCGGGCAATTGCTTTTTTTAAATTTATATCAATGACATCTCCACTGGTTTGTCTTCTTCTGTCAGGCTTTTCGCTGATGATATCGTGCTTTCTAGGCCACTTTATTCTCCCGACGACTGCGTATCCCTTGAGTCTGATCTTATGCTTATATCAAGCTGGTGCGCGCGAAACAGCATGGAAATTAATCTGTCAAAATCCTGTCATGCGTTTTGGAAAGCGCTTTACTTCTTTGCAACCTCCACAATATTCAGTCAACTCAATTAACCTCCAGATTGTTAATAACCTGAAATACCTGGGAGTTACCTTTTCTCACGAAATGTCTTGTAAAACGCATATTTCTCTTACAGCAAGCATAGCGGAGTAGAGGGATATCCTTCTACTCCGCTGTGCAGCAAGCAAAGCAAGTGCGATACTGGGCTACATTACTCGAACCTTGAAGGGTGCTCCACCGGAGGCGAAGAAAAAAGCGTATATATCCCTGGTGCTCCCCATATTGGAATATGCTAGCGCAGTATGGGATCCTGTTAAGATTAGCGAAACTTCTCAACTGAAAAAGTTCAACGTCGTGCCGCAAGGATGATTCTGGGTTGTTACGGTAGAACAGAAAGCGTTACTGCCATGCTGCAGAGGCTTGATATTCCCCCACTTGCCACAAGGCGGAGGGAACATCGGCTGAGGCTCTTTAATGAAATGCTCACGCATGAAATTAATGTTAGCCTTCCATTTGAACTTCAGGTAAAGCTATCGCAACGGCGTACTGACAACGGCGTAGCCGTAAGCATTCCACGTTGTAAAAGCTCAGTTCTCTCAAATTCCTTTTTTCCGCGAACGGCATTAGAATGGAATGGTCTTGCCCCTTCTTCTCAGGGCCTAAATTGAGCGGGCTCCCTCGGGCTCTCAGAGCCGGCCGCCCCTGGGGGCGCCGGCTGCCCTTTTTCTTTTGAGAGGTGGCAGCCCTTGCTCCTATGTGCATTTCGCCACCTTTCGGGAATTTGAATACTGCTGTAAGAAACCAGAAGAGGAAAGGAAGAATAGAATGAAGGAACATATTCTTTAATTTTTCGGGGGAGACCCCATATCAATTTGAAATACGACATAAAATGCCCGACAACCGAAGGGCCCAAAAGCCCTTTTCAAATTTCTCTTGCCATTTTCAAATGTTGGGAGCCGGCCGTTTTTATTTTTCAATTTAAGCACTGCTTCTTCTCAATTAATCTCAAAAACCAGGCTTGAATTAGCGCGCACCAGTCATATGATCATGTAACCTGTCTTTCATTCGCCTTCTTCAAAAATTCATGATTTTGTAAATTTATGCCAAACGTTTTTGAGTTTTGTGTTTTTTTTGTCTACTTGCTTTTACTGTAGGTATACTTGACTCCAGTGCCAACTCATTTTGCCTGGTGATTATTAAAATTACAATTAGGTATAATTACAATTATTACAATTTGTCGGAACGGATTGGGACATGGGCGGGACAATCGGAGCGCAGATTGCAATCAAGCTGAATAAAAGTGTCAGACTTTGATTTCTGTTAAAAACGGAACTTATATTTCTACAGAGTCGAATTGTGTAAATTTCTTTGTGTTCGTCATTCTTGCATATGTGGGTAGTTTTATTATATCGTCACTATTACCAGACCACAATAATTATTTTACCAAACCAGAATCAGGCATGGGGCCACCAATCCAAAATTATACCATTCCAGAATGCCACCGAAGCAAATTATACCAACTAGAATGTACCGAATCAGATCAATTTTTACCAAACCGGTAGGAAAGTTTCCAACAAAATGATTCTCGTTAAATTGCCTGGCCGAATTTATGAATTAGGTATACCTACCAATGGCCGGGTTGTGAATATATATTTGCCCATTTTCCTTGAATGGCTGTCTCAATTTTTCAACTTTTCTCGTGATGTCAGCGCAAGTAGGCTGTTATGTGATCTCAATCTTGAGTCTCTATCAAGCAGAAGGAGATCGCACAGATTGAATTTATTTAAGGACATTTTAACGCACCTTGCGAATTTTGATCTACCGAGTTGTTATTTCATAAAGCCAAATCAACGCAGGACTGATAATGGTCTAGCCATTTCCACCCTACCTTTAAAACAAATGTTATTTTAATGCATTTTTCCCGAAGACAATACGTGATTGGAATGCTCTTCCAGCAACCTCAGCATTTATTTCTCGATCACGCATTCTCCTGGCGTCGCACCACTCTTAGGCCCTAAATTAGTTGTACATATTCCTTGTGCTGCACTTCTTCGCTCCCGTTGCCTATCTTAACATTTGATTTTTTTATTGTTTGACGACGACTTTTTGCCTAATTGGTGTAAAGTAGCGAGAAAATTAATGTTACCACATATGGTGTCACTTTTCTTGTATTTGTGGGGAAACGTTAAACCCAACAAGATTGGTTTCCCCACATTGATTTGAGATATATTTCCGCGCAACAAAACATCTTTTGATTTTGAAATCATCACGATTCTCACAGTTTTCTGTGTAAGATAGAAAAAACCTCATGTACTTTTTGGCACAAGTAATTTTCTCGCTACTGTACTATCTTGCCTGCCTGCCACCAGAGCCTTCCTGGCAGTATTGTTCTTAATAAATAACTAAATAAACAAAATAAATAAAATTATTGCAAGCAGGTACCCCTTCAGGAGTTCAGCGATCTTGTGCTTGTTTTAAAATCCACAAAATTCGTTTGTGATTGGCTTTGAACTCTGTTACTATTATTGCAGCCGTTCAGTTGAAGGCTTGCAACTTCGGAACCAAGGTCAAAAGCCAGACAAACAATTTTTTCATCAAGACACGACAGTCAATAATGATTTGCGAAACATTTTTTTCTCTTTGCGACATATACCATTGTGAGCATTCAGACACGCCAGGCCATGCAAATTCTGCTCGCCAACCAGTTTCTCAGACAGAGACAATGCATTTTTAACTCACAGGTTGAATTGATCTAAAAATGGACGTCGTTAATTCATTATTAAAATAGTCCAATCAAAAGAAAACAACGCATAAAAATAGCCTGGTAGTCTGCTACATTCCCAGCAACTCCCAGCGAAAACTTCGAAGGCGATCGATTGAGGCCTAAATGTCTCCACATGTACAAAAAGTTCTGTAAAACCTACCGCAGCAGGGTGCGTTCTTATTTATGCATATCGGAATGCATCAGGTCGGGTGGAAAAGTTACGGACTCCAGGTGTCGTGCTGGTTCTTGCTTTCACAACTCCCTGGAACAATTACACGCCAAGAGGAACAAACATAGCAGCATATACAAATAATATTTGACATCATAAACCTGAAAAGAACATAAAAGATAGGCAATAACCTCTGATAAACCATGCCACCAACATTGGGACTCAAAACCTGCAATACATACCTACTCGCATAACCAATCATTGATTGATTGACTTTATTTTCAAGATTTCCCCGTTATCAAACTTGATACAATGACAAATTAATTACAATGACAAAAATATTTTATTAGAACAAAACAAAAGACAAGACAACATCAAGAAATTTGGCTTGCAAGACGATTCTGAAAGATATAGCTGGGTCGAAGGAGAAATCCAAAGTGGACCCATGCAGCTGATTCCACTCAGTTATCGATCAAATACGTACAGTATAAAAATCCTGTGGCCAATGACTCGGTGCGCGAGTTGCCTGATAGGCGGAAAAAGTGCACACATGTACAGCATCGGGAAAATTAATGGAGCCACTGTAACGTACATTAAATGGCAGAAATGGTGTTGCCTCCGAAATTTTCTTTCACTTGCTTCCTTTTTTCACAAAGACAAAAGTGTCATGTTTCATCAACATGTTGTGACATCTGTTTCGTAAATTTTGTTTGAACAATTTTTATTGCACATTGGTATATTTCAAAAAACAAAAACTTTCTATTTTTTCTTCTTCATTTGGTTGGATTACAAAGAAAAAACTTTGGTGCTAAATTTTCGTCGCGGAGTCAAAAATATCATTGACTACCGAAACTGCATTTAAATTGCACATGTGGTTCCATTAATTTTCCCGGCACTGTACACCCTTTTTCGCCGTGCATAGGGAGTAAGCATGAGGATGACCTCCATGGGCTCCACTTGACGATGTGGTATTTATCGAACACCCGGTAGGTAACCAGGAAAAATGTCCCTTTCCGATAACGAAGGGAGCAATTTCAGGTTGCAGCCACTTGTTAGGGCGTGCATTTTGACAATGAAATCACACCTCCCGATGTTTAGAGCTGTCTACACTATGCGATCGAAACTAAAAAGTTGCGAAACCACAGTTTTAGCCTCAGCAACAAACTACATATCCGTATTTTAGCCGTTTCTGGAAAGGCCCAAAAATGCGATTTTCCCAGAATCGATTAGTGCTGATCAGCTTTTGCTGATGTTTGAAACTTCAACCTCAACTTCGATGAAGATTTTCTTTCAATTCCCAGGGGACAGCAGAGTGGATTTCAGGCCAGAAATAGAACTGGATCCTGAAATTACAGGCTTGTTGTTGGATTTTATTTTGAATGCATTTTACTCGTGTACGGAGCTTATGGAAAGTCTTCGAATATAGGCGATATTTTTACTGTTCTGGTTAACACGGAGGCTGCCTAACAACAGGCCTTGGTGCAATTTCACGCCTCACACGATAGCCATGATGCTTTTCGGCGGATGCTGCCATTGATTCTAAATGGCGCCTGAATTAATAATGAACTCCTACTATGTATGTTGGAAGAATTTTGATAAGTTGTGTAGAAATCAGCTCAATATCGGCACTGAGAAGATACTTTCGATTTGGTCACTGTTTATGGTTAAAAATGACTCCATCGTGGCAATTGACAATGGCTGGAAAAAGACATTGTCAATTGCCACGATTTAAAAATAAAGGCACCTACACTCCAAATCGAAGGTTTCCATTTGGAACACATCTGGAACACATTTTTAAAGCAGGCTTGGATGGAAGTGTTCTTTTCGGAACGTTTTTGTTACACATTGAGTGTGTTCTTAGAACACCATTTTCCCTTCAAAAAATTTGGAACACATGCCTAAGCGATTTGGGACACTCTGTGTGCTCCGAGCCGTGAAAATGTGTTCCAAATTTGTCGCAGGAAATTAGCATTCCAAGAACGCATCACGTGTTCCGAAAATTGTTCTGAGGTGATCACTTGCATCTAAGCCCGTTAAAAAAACGTGTTCCAAAAGGCACGATCGTACCAATCTTTAAAAAGGGTGATAAATCTGACCCTCTGAATTATCGCCCAATTAGCCTCCTTGATACATTCTCAAAATTGCTTCAATTTTTCTTAGCAGCTCACATTCGAAACTTTGTTGACTCCAACCTTTTCTTTCACGGGGCCCAGCATGGTTTCCGTCCTGGTTATTCTTGCGAAACCCAACTGGCCTCCTTCAGCCAAGAGTTATCAATGGCCCTGGACCGTGGCAAAAGGGTTGATGCTGTTATGATAGATTTTTCCAAAGCATTTGACGTGGTGAGCCGCCCCATTCTTATGAAGAAGTTAGCTTACATGGGCCTTGATGGTGTGTCCCTCCGCTGGTTACAGGGTTATTTAACTGGGCGAACCCAGGTTGTTAAGGTTGATGAAGTCCTCTCTGACCACCTACCCGTAACATCTGGAGTGCCCCAAGGTAGTATTCTGGGACCCTTACTGTTCTTGATCTTCATAAATGACATAGCTGGCACTGTTAAGTCCAAAATAAGGTTGTTTGCTGACGACTGTCTTATTTACTCAGAAATTGCCAGCTCTTTGGACTCTGACAGACTGCAAGCTGATTTGTTAGCAATTGAAGACTGGTGCGAGACCTCTTCCATGAAGCTGAACCCGACCAAATGTTCGCTTATACAGTTTTGCTGTAGTTCGATTAAAGTTAATCCTTCTGTGTATGTTCTGTGTGACCAACCATTATCCCCGCAACCCTTTTCAACATACCTGGGAGTTAGGCCCTATTTTTGATCGCAAACTCGATTGGTCTAGACAAATAATTGCATCTGTATCCAAAAAAGCAAATAGTGCTCTGTATTTCATAAAAAGGAACTTTAGGAAGTGTCCCGCCAAAATACGTGGAATTACCTATCTTGCCTTAGTTAGGGCTATTTTGGAGTATGCATCGACATCCTGGGAACCCCATTTAGTTTGCAAATCTGCGTCGTTGGAACGCATCCAGCGCCGTGCCGCTCGCTTTGTTGTTGGAGACTATCGAAGGAAAAGCAGCGTGTCCGCAATGATTTCTCAGCTTGGTTGGCCGACATTGGCTGCCAGGAGAAAATGTCACCGGCTCTTGTGCCTGTTTCGAGTGCTTTGCGCGACTGGGGGTGGGGGGAACTGCTTGAGTTTATTCACCCTCCCTCATTCTATGGCAGGCATGATCACCCTTTCAAAATAAGGCCTCTCTCCTTCAAAAAAGATGTTGGGAAATTTTCCTTCCTTTCGCGTGCAATCGCTGACTGGAATGTACTGCCTGCAACAGTGTTCGCCCAGCCATTGAGCATACCAATTCTTTGGAGGAGATTTTCCTGCCTGCCAAGCTCAAAGAGTTCTGAACATGGGTGAGCTGAACGGCATCTTCCACTCATCAGCTCCTATCTGCTCCATTGATTGATAATAATTTAAGTCGTTTTGATCAGTTAACTTTTCAATTTCCTTGCCGTTTTCTCCCAGCTTCAGTTCTTTCTCCTTCCTTGTGTTTGTATGTGAAAATTTGTTGTATCCTATGTGTATGATAATGGGGAAACCCGTAAATACAATTCAAATTCAATTCAATTCAAAACTTTTGGTAAGAAGTGTTGGTGTATTTCTGGGTGTCCCCATTATCACACGCGCATATTGTTTAACATTGCGAACAACAAGAAAGAGAATGAAAGGAGATCCACCAATCATGTGAGGATTTAAAATAAAAGCAACAGATTTTGATTTTTTTATCAATACGGTCTTCGCTCAAACATCACAGCCAAAGGAACAGAGCTAACACCTAAAGAAGCTAATGCAGCTCTGCGCAGCGTAAAACTTTTAGCAGGGGATACGGGTAGCGATGGAACGCTCAATGCTTTGGAGAACACACCTGCGTTCCATGAAGTGCATTCTGATTATCGATTGAACGTTTAAGTGGGGGAATTTGCCAATATATTTTTTGAATGACAGCAACCTTATCTATAAAG
>JASGXE010006380.1:0-21823 GCA_030068105.1 Sinentomon sp. SZTP_YWyxl
AAGAGGAGGGGGGAAGGGCCCAGGGAAAAAGGGAGAGAGAGGAAAGGGAGGGAAGGCAGGGAGAGAGAGAGACAGGGAGAGAGAGGCAGGGAGGGAGAGAGAGGCAGGGAGGGAGAGAGAGGCAGGGAGAGAGAAGAGGGAGAGAGAGAGGAGAGAGAGAGAGAGAGAGGAGAGAGAGAGAGAGAGAGAGCCAGGGGAGAGAGCCAGGGGAGAGAGCCAGGTGGAGAGAGCCAGGGGAAGAGAGCCAGGGGGAGAGAGCCAGGGGGAGAGAGCCAGGGGGAGAGAGCCAGGGAGAGAGATCCAAGGGCGAGAGAGAGAGGGGGTAGAAAGGAGGGAGAGAGCGGCAGAGGAAGAGGATGAGGGAGAGGGATAAGAGTCGAGACAGAGACCTACAGAGGGCGAGAAGAGAATACCAAGTGGGGTTGGAGGATACAGAGACGATGTTGTGAGGAAAATGGTGGGGGCAGATTACTGACGTGTAACGGCTAACCAGAGAGCAAGCGAGCGAGATTGGTAGACAATGAAGGACAAGAAGGAACTGTGGCATCAACGGAACTGCGCGGAAAAAGTCTAATTTTTTAACGTCCAATGTCGTATATCGTCCAATGTCGGATAGGGTATAGGGGTTGTGACGAAAGTGCGTGCGCAATTTGAGTCTAATTTTTAACGTCCAATGTCGTATATCGTCCAATGTCGGATAGGGTATAGGGGTTGGGATGAAAGTGCGTTCGCAACTTGAAGACCTCCTGCGGATTAAACATATGCTACCCAATAGAGCGCAGGTATACGGTATCTCTGTGCTTTATTTTTAATCCTCTGGAGGTCTTCAAATTGTGAACGAACTTTAGGCTCAGATTAGGTTAAGGTCACAGGTTAGGTTGGCCTAATTTTGGTTAGATGCACCATTCCGCTTCTTATCCAGGGACGTCATTTAGGGGGGCAGGGGGGGCGACGGCCCCCCCTGATTGGAAATGCCCCACCCAGCGGATCGCTTGCCCCTCCTGGCATATGTCATTTGCTCGCCCTGATGGGTAATTTAGCCTCAATTTCACGAATATTGCATCCAAAATGAACTCCAAATCTCAAAATTTCTCAAGCTTCTGGGGGGTTCGCCTCCAAGAATCTTCAGAAGGTCAGTCAAAACTTTGTTGAAGTTCAGCTGGTTTAGAAACAAAAGCGGAAATCGAAGAATGCGGTCGCTGCGAAGAGACAAATGCACTGATGGGAAATTGCATCTTAGCTGATGCAATAAATCATTGCCTAGGCGCATTATGTGATCTAAACGCCTAAATTGCTGAAAATATACCCTCAAAAACACCAATTTTGCACCCAAAATGAACCCAAAATTTCGAAATTTCTCCGGCTTCTAGGGGGTTCCGCCCCGCAGACCCCCCGCCAGGGGCTCTGCCCCTTGGAACCCCGCTGGGGCCCCGCCCCAGACCCCGCGAAAACTGGGGGGCTCCGCCCCCCAGAACCCCCTCTGGGTCGCTGCCAAATTCTTTCCGTGTTATGCCCCCCTGCAAAAACCTGAAATGACGGCCCTGTTCTTATCGCATCTTTGGACCTTCCAAAATTAAACGTTGTTCCCGCGACCTCATGGACAATAATTCCTAAATCTATCTGGCAACAACGCCAAAAATGGTGATTCAAATGAAAATTTGCATTGCATAAATTTTGCACAATTTTGGAACAACTTAAACAGAAAACTGACGGAAGAAAACAATTTGACGCTTCTTCTGATGCTAGCTCAACCAAAGCTGAGGGTTTCTCGGCATTGTGTGAAACAGGCACATTTATACACCAAGCCGGCAATAGCCGGCGCAGCCGGCTAGTATGTACGAATACACCAGCACCATGCCCATGTTTTTTCGGCTTGTATTCGACCTTTGTTCAAAGTGGAACTGAACTCCAACTTTGGATCTGCTCGAGGTGCACAGAAATTTTTGTCACAATGGATCCCAAGCACTGATGAGTATTCAAAAATTTCCGTGATGGGCAACTCTAATCAAATTTGACTGATTCACAGGGAAAAACAGCAGCCAAGATGGACAATCTGGCCGAATTGAATGACGTTTGGCAAATCTGCACTGTTACATCCGAGTAAAGTTCATCTATCTATGCTCATTGACCAACTAAAATCAGTTTTTACAAATCTAAACTCGTCGAAATACTAATAACCTCTTAGTTTTTGCTTAAAATATACTCTCAACGTCAAACACTTATTATCTTTTCCTGTATTGTAACAACAAAAACAAAATAACATATTTTGATGGCATATCAGGTATATTTGTGCATTTCCGCAGACATCCCCCTCCTGCAGTATCATCTCACTTCACATACACACTAAAAACTTCTTAGTCAAACTGCGGACCAGTTTGCGCATTAACAAACTCCTCTCGACTTTGCAGAAATGGTTCATCACGAAAGTCCACAGAGAGAGAAGTGAATCGACGGCAACACATCAACAGCGAAAAACAAGCGATAGGACGAGAGGACAGATCTGACCATAGCAATATTGAGCTGAAACAGGAAAAGAGAAAGAGATGATCAAGCAGGCACAGCAAAAAAACAAAAACAAGGAATTGACAACAATCTCGTTATAAATAGACGCAGTTTTTTTTATTTACGATACCCCTCGCCCACCGCCGGTGTCGAACTCACCCGATATTAATTCATCCTGCACTTCGCAATTCGACTTCCGTGTCACATCACATGGAATCACAGGTTACACAAAAAAAAAACCTGGAGCAGAGGAATATCTCAGATTCCTGCTGAATCTTTCATCTCTGTATTTTGGCAGATTTTTTGTTGTGGAACTGAACAATATGTTTATGCATTTCATCAGTGCCCGATTTGTTGAAAGTTGACTGGGGGGGGGGGTAAACCTCAATTTTTAGGGCAAAATACCCATATTTATGCATAAAATACCTACCTCAATTTTGGGTGAAATATTTTTCAACTGTGGGGGGGGCAATACCCCCCGTAGCCCCCACAAATCGCGCTCTGCATTTCATGCATGATACAAACACTTGGGGGACAATATGTACGTATCACTGCGGGTGAAACCAGGAATCCAGGACGCACAATTTGGTGCATCATTTTTGTTCCAACCACAGCATTGCTTTGGCGGAATACCAGGAGAGTCTCGCCAGACCCGGTCAATTCTGCTCTTCTTATGGTTCAACGGATAAAGGGCCCACAAATGGATATCTGTATTGTTAGCACAAGAGGTCCATCTTCGGGTATTTGCCACAAGTATACACCAGGGAGGCTAGGAGAGAACACGTAAAATTGATCAACACAAGTTGACGGAATACAGCTGGCTCACCCTGTGGCACACGGCGTCCAATTGGCCAAGGATTTTTGCGAGAATTTTAATGATCTCGCACAATTAATTTGTGTATTTGCTTGGAACTTCAGTGTCAATGGCAATTTGACAGAATTAAATGGGTGTCGTCCATCCTGGCAGCCATGTTTTTTTAGCCCCCGCTGTTTGGACAAACGAGAGGTGGAGCGAATCGAGCCGCATGAATGTCACTTCTGCGGAGGATGGGCGCTTCTGAATTTATCGGGAAGGGCGCGGGCGAAAAAGGCAGATAAGGGATTTGTTTTCAGGTGCCTATAGGACAACACCATTTTCCATCTGGCTCAAGTTTCTTCTGATGCCGATTAAAAATTGCTTTCTCAGAGAAATTCCAAACAAAAACCAAATGCGCAGTTGGAAGCCCCAACCATGGCATTCGGATTGTGCGGAAGTGTAGGAATTCGTAAACATTGTGGCAAAAACGCAAAAAAGCGAAAGCCGGTCTCGAAGAGGGTTGGGTGCAGTGAGAAGGCTGTTTCCTACCCATAATCCTCTGCAGGTTAAAAGAAGAGGTCTGCCTCCATGATCCAAATTTCTGGCATCCATCCTGACCCTCGTAGGAATATGTTTTCCTTTATTTTTTGTAAGCATATATCGAAACTGCGACTCATTTCTTCTGGTGCAGCCTCTTTTGAAGCAAGGGTTGAACTTTTTGGTGCAGCCTTTTGAAGCAAAGGGTTGAATTTTTTGGTGTAGCCTTTTGAAGCAAGGATTGAACTTTTTGGTGCAGCCTTTTGCTGCAAGGGTTGAACGTTTTTGTCAGCAGCCAGGGCCGGTTTCAGCAAAATTTTTGGTGTAGGCGAGAAATTATTTTGACGCCCCTGGTTTTTTGGCGCCCTTCAAAGCATTGCTGCAGAGTCGGGGGACAGAGACCCTCCAGAGGTGGGTGCCTGGAGCAGCGCTCCATCAGGATGGACAGAGTCCTTGGCAGGGGTATGGAGGATGGAGCCCTCCAGAGGTGTAAGAGCTTTTGCGATTTCAGCGTACATTTTGGATCCAAGTTTGGACAATTTTATGCACAATTTAGGCATCGATTGTCATCACATTGCGACATTTTCTCTGCTTTTTTCGGATCCCTTTTTGCCAGAAAAATGGAAATTTTTGGCCAAATTCTTCCAAGCATCAATTGGAATAGTGCGTGGTTCCAAGCATAAATTTCACGTTTTTGAAGAAGCCTGCTCAGTGATTGAGATTGAGATTTACTCAAGAAGTTCCTTGAGATTGTACTGCAAGAAGTTCCTTGCAGAAATCCAGAGGAATTAACAACAGCAAAAAAAAGCGTAAAAGAAGAAAATAAATATTTGGTCCATATTTTTGGTCCGTATTAAAAGGCACTTGCGGGACAGGGAAGTCTGTGAAAACATTGAGCGAGGATTTCATTTCCATTTTCATTGGAAAGGAACGATCCGATTTAATAAAGCTTGGCATGCTTCTAATCTAGAAAAAGCGGAACAGTATTCCAGCAAACCATGATTGAAATTATACAAAAATGAATGGCAATTTTGAGCATGAAACGCAAAGCAATTGGAGCAGAATACGAGTAGCTAAAAGTATGAGTGTTTCAATGGAACGTGATCGTATACTTCAGTGCGGTTTGGGTACTAAGCAAAACAGGGCAGTTCAGAGAACAAGTGAATTATGCGGAACCATGACAGGGTAGGTTCATTAAGACACAATTTATCACCGATCTCTGCTCATTTAAAAAATATAGGGCGAATCCTTAAAATGATTCGATTGGTGTGAAATGAAAACCATGGCGCGACGGTGTTAAACGAAAATGGTCACGCAGTTGTTTCATTATGTCATCCCCATTTTTCATTCCCGTCTGTTGGCTTTCAGCCGTGTCAAAAATTTCTGATGACCTCAAAATTGGCATAAATTTAAGCCATGCATACGGACGCTGTTAATTTTGGCGCTCATTTGCAGGAGCGACAGAATGATGCATTTTGGGGCTCAAGACTCAAGAAAGGTTTACGGCTTCTTTTCGCAACGCTGACACTTCGTCGTCTGAAAAAATTACCTGGGGTGACGCCCCAATTCAAACACAGCAGAACGAACCACATGATATCTGCAGAATGAGCAATAACATGAAAAACAAAATGATCGTCCCCAGCAGAGTTCTCAACCCCTCGCGATGGAACAGAAAATTTTATTTTTGCAATATTTATGTTTTGTGTCCGGCTTTACGAGTTTGCCCTTTCCCGACTTTCATTTTGGCGCCCCCTTGACTTGCGCCGCGTAGGCGGCCGCCTACGTTGACTATGCCTGAAACCGGCCCTGTCAGCAGCGTGGATACGCGAACTTCGGGGGAATTTTCCGGGCCTAATAGGCGGATACCAACAGGTCGGTTGACAACAAATGATAGGCGCGAATCAACCACTGGGTTGAAAACAAGCTGTAAGCGGTGGAGATTTTGTGGTGTTTTTACCAAAAGACGTCAAAACTTGTTTCCATTATGCCATTTGTGAATTCCATTTGATGTGTCAAAAATGAAAAATGAATCCGCACCTTCAGATTCATTTTGTTCTCACCTGGGAAGAGAGTGTTTTGTGTCCCCCATTTCTGGATGCCCTCTCATGTCTCGGTCTGAGGTGAATGCCAATTTTGGTCAACACCTTTCTCAACAACGAACGGAGTTTCAACAATTTGTTTCAACGTTGCCGGGAATTGCTAAAGATTCTCCCATCAATTTCCCCTCTATCTGGAAGAATTAGAACTGAAGTCTCAAAACTAATTCCTTTTCCGGGAAGATTTAGGCTTCAGTTGCAGAATGCACACAACAAATCCCGAGTGTAATTTCATCCACCCCCAGCAGCCACTAGCCACCCCAAAACCCCCTTCCTAATTATTTTTTGCTTCAAAAATTAATTTTCTACTACGGAAAGATGTCTTTCTCTTCTCTCTTGTCTTTCTAACTCATTAAATCTGCTGAAATTTCCCGCAGAGGAAAGCTGTCAAAACTAGGGGCGGGGACAAACTTAGTTTTATGGTTGACGACCGCGAGAAAAGTATTACCATAATTGCAATGGAGGTAATACTGCAAAGAACAGGTTCTGGAGGTGCCTTGCTCCAGTCAAGTTTATTTCCTTTCTTCCCCACTGCACGTGGACGGGTAGCTGCTCCTTCATTCCGCGCCTCACGCGAACCCATAAAGGCAAACGTTTTTTTTAATGAATAAAATGACGGAATCCGGGTATGGACACTTTCTGATGGATCGAATTTAAGTTTGGGCAATTAGTTTATGGCGGTGACAAAAATCGATCTGGTGAAGCGAGCCACTCCCCACAATAACCTCCAAGTCAGGACATGGTTGCTACTGTTTTTAAAAATTGGAATTCCCTGAGTTTTCCAGGAGGATTCTCAGTTTTTTCCAGGGTTGATTCCAGGGTTGATTGTCTTTTTACCCTGGCAACCCCAAAATTCTTTCGTTCCTCGCAATGGCAGACAAATAATTCTCTGAAAAATTTTGATTTTTGATGAGGTTTAACGCCTGGAGCGCATTGGAAGAATTGCAAGGATTTAAAAGATATACGCTCCTTATCAAAAGTCTTCGAACATGGGAGTTCATTGTTAACTCGGGCGCCATTTGGAATCAATGGCAGCATGCGCGGCAAAACATCATGGCACGCGTGTGAGGCGTGAAGTTGCACCACGCCCTGTTGAAATTAGATGGCCCCTGTGCTAACCAGCACTTTAAAATATCGCCTTTATGTTCGACGACTTTTGATAAGTTTCGTAGAAGGATTTTGTAGAAAAGCGATCCACACAAACAAATACCACCTGAAAAAATTGCTGATGGCATTTGCATTTCCATTTGCTTCCATTGAATGGATTTCATTGCATAAAAGCGGGTGCCACTGGACTCTCAACACAAGGAAACTGCTTTACTGGGTCGCTGATCGAGCATCATCTAGCCAAACCCCAGCATGGTAAACGAAATGTGCGTGTCTAAACTTAAACTCTGCTTAAACTTTTGTTGCCATGCCGCAGAAACAGGCGAGAATAGAATCTAAAACTAGATGGAAGAACCGAATCCCAGGGCAGAGCCACTGAGGCGAGGGCAGACGCTTTTCGGAGGAAGCAGACGCATCCCATTTGTCTGTAATCGGAGTTCACGCCAGGATGAGCACCGCACTGATGGAGAGGCGAAAAGGCAGCGATGAAAAAAGGCAGACTGTGAGGCTGCCGGCAGGGGGATTGCCAGGCTGAGGTGAAAGGAATGTGTCAGCTGGCGACAATCAAATTAGTCTCATATCAACAACGACGCCGCCCCCACGATGCCACTTGCCAGCCACAGTCCTCGGGCCCCAGACGCAAAGCAAATTGGTTTTTGGAAGACCATTTTCTGATCAAAGCTGGCAATCTTAATTTTTTGTGCAGACAGGGTTGGTACCACTCTTGCCTTGATTTGACACGCGTCAATGGGTGCAGCGGGGGCGTTTTGACCCGTGAAGTAACTCATTTCGTTGTCCTGATGATGACTGGTGGCAGAAGGATTATTCTGTCTTCAACTGGTTGGCACCTTGATTGTGTTGACACCCTGAGATGTTGACATCCAAATTTCCAAAGAAAAGGACAATTTAGGTGGACAAACCAATTAATCTGCAATCCAAAATTGACTGGTATACGTCTTACAGTGGCAGCACTTGCATCAGTTCCTTTGCATTTTGAGGGGCAGCGAGGATCTTTGCAATCAGGGCAGGAGTGGGCAGGCCAAATAGAGAGTGATGGGTGAAAATGATTCCTGTTAACATTGTGCGAACGACTCTTTCGAAATTGATTCCAAATTGCAATAAACCGATATTGAATAATTGTCCGAATCTCGTGGCGCAGTGGTTAGCGCATTCGACTCCCACCCAGTGGACCGAGTTCGATTCCCCGTCGGGGCACGAAATTTACTGCGGCACAAATGGTGCATCCAAATGTGGTCGGAAAGATAGATACTTTGTGGCGATAGTCTCTTAGTCCTTCGGATAGGACTTTAAGAAGGAGGTCCCGTGTGCAGTATCACATTGCGCACGTTAAAGAACACCGAGCTCCAAGTCCAAGACAGTCAGTGGCTTGGCAGGTTACACAACAGAGCAGCCACATCTCACAAGTCACACATCACTGCTCTGCAGAGCATGACTCTCTCCGGAAAAACCTGCGGGTTGGCGTGTATACGCCGTAAAACTGGTCCGAGTCGTTTCAGTTTCAGTTGAATGCAGAGCAGAATTGGGCTACGATTATGGGGCATAGTTCTCATTGCGAGCCCAAGGTGTGTGCAATAAGGTAAAAGGTCGGACCACCAGCCGAATGGCTATCAGTCCATATGACTCCACGATGATGAATAATTATTTGAAATTAAAGAGTGTTAGGGGCAATCATAACCCGAGGAGAAGTGCTCCGGAATGGCGTTAATCCGAGGCTGCGGGTATAATTTTCTCCATTTGCATCTATGCTTAAAATTATACCTATATACAACCTTGGATTAACGCCATTCCGGAGCACTTCTCCCCGGGGTAAAAGAAGCAAGCACACACCACCTACCCTTTAGAGTTATAGTCCACTGGTACCCTTGATTAACAAACAGCTTTGCCAAAGGACTACATTCCTCAGTGAACCCACGGCCTTCCTGGAGCATTGGTCAATGTGGCAGAGTAAGGAGGCGGTGGCTGGTCTGGTGGACACTGGCCGTGACTGACGTGACTGTGGTGGCTAACAGTGACCTCCGACAGAGAGTTTAGGTTAAGGAAGGATGACACAGGTGGCGCTGGGCCAGAGGGCGGATGAAGTGGGGACAGATGGTGGTGCTGGCCGGGGGTCATCTGTTGCAGATGGTGGTGGGGATGCTCGGGGGAGTCATCCCACGTTTGATTGTTTTCGGAGGCGGCGCATGTTGTTGTGGAGGTCACGTCTTGGTGAGCTGAGGAATCGCAGTGGGTCAAGAATGAACTCCCCAGCAGGAGGCTGCTTGCAGAGCTGTCGTGTTGGTGGAGTCCGAAGTCGAATTGGCCGTCTAGAAGAAGATCGTGAGCCAGATCCTGGTGAAAAGAGAAAAAAATAAGAAAGATAAAAAATGCGTCATCGAGGCAGCCGGTCGCATACGTATATGCTTGCAAACTTCATGGTTCTCAACGCGTTGTCGGGCTTCGCCTGTTCGACGAAGAGCAAGGAACACAGAATGTCGCAGGGGAGTGATTTCTGGGCTGGTAGCCGGAAATGACTCTCTGCTATGATACACTGCAATCTCACGGCAGCCGATCCCTCTTCTCCCCGTATCCCCATCACAGCTCCACCCCACCTCTCCCACTCTTCTCTTCTTCAGCCCTAAAACCCCTGCTGCTTCCCTCGCGACCCTAACATTCACCATTTGAATTGCGCCTGAATTGCGTTGACATTTGAATTCCGCCTCCCTTGTTCGAAGACTGTTTCCGGCGGTCCAGTGACCCAACTTTTATCTGGCTCTTGTTATATACGCTAACCAACCTGGCCAATGAACAGATTCTGTCAAACTGTTTCCGGCGGCCAGTCACAGCCCTTGCACCAACCTGGTCATAAATGAACAGATTCTCCAACTTTTTCCGGCGGTACAGTGACTCATTTTATCCATAATCCTTGCTCTGCGCTAACCAACCTGGTCAAATGAACAGATTCCGTCCAAGTTGAGGTCAAAATCGTTGTTTAGGCCAGTGCTGGTGACTGCTGTTAGGGTGTCATCTTCGCTATTCTCCATCGGAGGTGGAGGCTCCAAACTTCCAAGGCAGTTCTCCAGATCATTTGGCAAATCGAACGCCGACGATGAATTCTCTTCCGCCTTGATGATGATCTCATTTGATGATGACTCATCCATCTTATCGAAATTGCTCTGAAATGGCGAGTAAAAATGACGTGATGTGTGCTGCAGCTTTTGAAATTGCAAAAGGTGAAAATGATGTGTGTTGCATGCTTTTGAAAAAAGTTAGGTGCAACTCCAACTGCCTTTCACCGGACAAAACTATGCGAAAAAGGTGAAAATGATTTGTGTTGCAGCTTTTGAAATTTGTTAGGGGCAACTCCAACTGCCTTTCAGCAGACAGATCTCTGCTAAAAAGGTGAAAATGATGTGTGTTGCAGCTTTTGAAAAAAGTTAGGGGCAACTTCAACGGTCTTTCATCAGACAAAACTCAGCTTAAAAGGTGAAAGCTGAAAATGTGTTGCAGCTTTTGAAATTGGTTAGGGGCAACTCCAACCATCCTTCACCAGACAAAACTCTCCTAAAACGGTGAAAATGTGTGTTGCAGCTTTTGAAATGAATTGGGGGCAACTCCCAGCCATTTTTATCAGTCAAAACTCTGCTCTCGAAGTGAAAATGATGTGTGTTGCAGCTTTTGAAATTAGTTAGGGGCAACTCCAACGGTCTTTCATCAGACAAAACTCTGCTTAAAAGGTGAAAGCTGAAAATGATGTGTGTTGCAGCGTTTGATATTGGTTAGGGGCAACTCCAACCATCTTTTTCCAGACAAGACTCTGCGAAAAAAGGTGAAAATGTTGGGTGTTGCAGCTTTTTGAAATGAGTTGGGGGCAACTCCCAACCATTTTCAGCAGTCAAAACTCTGCTCTCGAAGTGAAAATGATGTGTGTTGCAGCTTTTGAAATTAGTTAGGGGCAACTCCGCAACTCCAACTGTCTTTTCCGCAGACAAAACTCTGCTTAAAAGGTGAAAGCTGAAAATGATGTGTGTTGCAGCTTTTGAAATTAGTTAGGGGCAACTCCAACGGTCTTTCATCAGACAAAACTCAGCTTAAAAGGTGAAAGCTGAAAATGTGTTGCAGCTTTTGAAATTGGTTAGGGGCAACTCCAACCATCCTTCACCAGACAAAACTCTCCTAAAACGGTGAAAATGTGTGTTGCAGCTTTTGAAATGAATTGGGGGCAACTCCCAGCCATTTTTATCAGTCAAAACTCTGCTCTCGAAGTGAAAATGATGTGTGTTGCAGCTTTTGAAAAAAGTTAGGGGCAACTCCAACGGTCTTTCATCAGACAAAACTCAGCTTAAAAGGTGAAAGCTGAGAATGTGTTGCAGCTTTTGAAATTGGTTAGGGGCAACTCCAACCATCCTTCACCAGATAAAACTCTCCTAAAACGGTGAAAATGTGTGTTGCAGCTTTTGAAATGAATTGGGGGCAACTCCCAGCCATTTTTATCAGTCAAAACTCTGCTCTCGAAGTGAAATGATGTGTGTTGCAGCTTTTGGAATTAGTTAGGGGCAACTCCAACGGTCTTTCATCAGACAAAACTCTGCTTAAAAGGTGAAAGCTGAAAATGATGTGTGTTGCAGCGTTTGAATTGGTTAGGGGCAACTCCAACCATCTTTTCCAGACAAGACTCTGCGAAAAAAGGTGAAAATGTTGGGTGTTGCAGCTTTTTGAAATGAGTTGGGGGCAACTCCCAACCATTTTCAGCAGTCAAAACTCTGCTCTCGAAGTGAAAATGATGTGTGTTGCAGCTTTTGAAATTAGTTAGGGGCAACTCCAACGGTCTTTCATCAGACAAAACTCTGCTTAAAAGGTGAAAGCTGAAAATGATGTGTGTTGCAGCGTTTGATATTGGTTAGGGGCAACTCCAACCATCTTTTTTCCAGACAAGACTCTGCGAAAAAAGGTGAAAATGTTGGGTGTTGCAGCTTTTTGAAATGAGTTGGGGGCAACTCCCAACCATTTTCAGCAGTCAAAACTCTGCTCTCGAAGTGAAAATGATGTGTGTTGCAGCTTTTGAAATTAGTTAGGGGCAACTCCAACGGTCTTTCATCAGACAAAACTCTGCTTAAAAGGTGAAAGCTGAAAATGATGTGTGTTGCAGCGTTTGATATTGGTTAGGGGCAACTCCAACCATCTTTTTCCAGACAAGACTCTGCGAAAAAAGGTGAAAATGTTGGGTGTTGCAGCTTTTTGAAATGAGTTGGGGGCAACTCCCAACCATTTTCAGCAGTCAAAACTCTGCTCTCGAAGTGAAAATGATGTGTGTTGCAGCTTTTGAAATTAGTTAGGGGCAACTCCAACGGTCTTTCATCAGACAAAACTCTGCTTAAAAGGTGAAAGCTGAAAATGATGTGTGTTGCAGCGTTTGATATTGGTTAGGGGCAACTCCAACCATCTTTTTCCAGACAAGACTCTGCGAAAAAAGGTGAAAATGTTGGGTGTTGCAGCTTTTTGAAATGAGTTGGGGGCAACTCCAACCATTTTCAGCAGTCAAAACTCTGCTCTCGAAGTGAAAATGATGTGTGTTGCAGCTTTTGAAATTAGTTTGGGGCAACTCCGCAACTCCAACTGTCTTTTCCGCTGACAAAACTCCGCTAAAAACGGTGAAAAATGGCATGTGTTGCAGCTTTCGAAATTAGTTTGTGGCACCTCTAAACTCCAAGCATCTTTTTCCAGAAAAAATGCTGCTGAAGTGGTGAAAATGTGTCGCAGTTTTTGAAATTGGTTGGTGCCAACTCGAAAGCATCTCCACTCAAATTGGTCTGCCACAGTGGAAGAAAGTGTCGATGATCCAGTTTGCTTCTCTCCAGTTTGCAATCATTGGTGCCAAACTCTCAATTTTAGGGGGGGGGGGGCAACCCAAAATTGAAAAATTTTTGCCAAATTTTGCATGTCTGGTTTTTATTGCGTTCTCATGGAGAATTTTCTGACGAATTTAATGCAAAAAACCAGAGGTCAATATCTCAATCCGTTTTCAAATGAGAGACTTTTTTCGAACAGCGGAACATGGGATATTTTGTTCTTTCTGTCCTTTTCGTAAAATGCTTATTTGCCGCAAATCTCTTTTCGCCTGACTTTTTAAACTTTCGACTGCTCTATCTCAGCCATTTGACGAGATAAAAAGGCCAAATTTTGTATACTGATGTAGTTTTTTTGCCAGAAATGGAGTGACAGAGCCGGAATTTTGATATTTCCAATCTGTTTCAACTTTTTTTTGGCATTCATCTTCCGAAGTGCATCGGTTCTTAAAATACAAGTCTCGCAAGGAACCATTTCAAAAGTTTTGGGTCAAAAATTAAAAAACTGGCTCTGTCACTCCACTTTTGGCACCTTTTGGAAGAGTTTGGCGCAAACTGAAGTTAAATAAGACTCGCGCAAAGTTCCGCGTAATGATTTTTACTAAAACATGAATAACTCTGGAACCACTTAAGATACAGAGGTGAAATTTCACACACAAACTTCCTTCACCTAACACCAAATGTGTGCAAAATTTGGCTGCAATCGAATAATAAACACCGAAGTTAGTAATTTTGGGTCACAGATTTGCCCCCCAAACCCCCCTTAATTTGTGTCACAGATTTGCCGCACCAGCGCAAGGAGGGTAGGTTGTTTCTAAAAACATGTTATGCTATTAAGGAAAATACAGACATGCGCTGCTGAGTGGGATTTTGTCCCACCATTTAAACTGTTTTCCATAAAGCAGTAGCTACAATTTGAACAAACGTGCTGTCAATATCCAACCTGTTCACGATTGCCATGAACCGCAGATGCGTTGTTGTTGCACAAAACCGAGGAGTTCAGGGTGCAACGACTGAGGGTCTCTTGCTGCTGTGGTGAGCCGCCACCGCCTGCCCTGTCCTCCATGACCTGCTGGTGACTCTGGCGTTGCTGATGTTGCTGATGGGGATGATTGAGAATCATGAATGCGTTCGGATTCTGCTGAGGCGAAAATGTCGGCGGCGTTGAGGGTGAACTGCTATTCAAGCTCAAGGGTGACATGATGGATGAGGTGTGCAGTTGGTTTGCAACAGGAGACATGACCTGAAATGGGAATAACAAAAGGGATCAAGTCCATTTCGCACGGGTCAATGGTTTAACAATGGGAGCATTGGTGTAGCCAACTTCCGGGACGTGATTTACTTTTTGCCCCCCCTTTTTCTCAATTAAAGCAAGCTAAACCTGACCTAATCCCCCCCACTCCACTATCGATTGCTTGTTGTCAACATACTGGTTGGTGTCCTGCTATTGCTTATTTTGACATCCGCATTAGAAGGCACGGAAAACGTCACCAAAGTTCGCCAATCCACATGCAGCTGCTCATTGTAAACTTTAACCATTCTCTTGCTTTCAAAATTAGAGAACAGTCAGATTTCCAGGTCTCCTCACCAACGAGAGACGCTGAGAAAAGCCTTTGCATTTCATTTTGTCAGCAGAACTTCTGGACAATTTGTCGTCTGGCGGGGGAAAACCGGCAAACCCGGCCCGAGAAGAAAACCCCTCAATTATCAGGTTATGGTAGGTTCGCAAGGTCCAAAGATTTGCCGTAAAGGAAGCGCCAGATTGGAAATCGCAGAACCTTAAGACAACTCTGCGCCGGTCGCGTGGAAACATCACATGCTGCGCGCTGTTGACGCTGTTGTCCAGCAGGTCCCATACCTGTCTCTGACACCATAGAGTAAAAAGATTCAGCTGTCCATGCAAGACAATTCGCTACATTCTGTCCGTGTATATCTATTGATGCCGTTGATGTATGTTACCATCTCTTTCAGAGATTCCATAATTTCACCAATTCTGACGAGTATGTTGGAAATTCTGGCATTTGACAATCCAATGCGCTGTCTGCCACCAAGGACATCTCTGGTTATGAAAATTTCCATCAAAATCGTCCACTGCCTTTTGAGGAATCCGTCCGAACTTGATGTCATATGTGCTATTGAGTTCGCGACAGTAAATCGCTGCTATTACCATATTTAAGGCCCTTTTTCGACCTTTATTGCCAATATTGATGAAAAGGAATCCTGAGCTCCCCCAAGAATATTTTTCTGGTCCACAAGCCCTGTGTCTTAGAACCAGTAGGCAGTAACAAGTTTTATTTTTTACTAACCTGTAATGACGCCAATGAGAACGGCGACGAAGTGACCACCACGCAGTTGTTACCTGCACCGATATGTGCACCGTGGTGGCGATGGTTTGGCTGTGGACTGAGTTGGGCATGCAGGGAAGATAAGGAAGAATGTGAGGACGAGCCGAGAGAGGATCCCAAGCGACTGAGCAACTCAGAGCCACCCTGCTGCTGAGGCGGGAACTCCTTCTTGAAGACTAGAGGTTGCGAGACGGCCGCGGCCAGCGGGTGGTGGCGAAAACGACCATGATGCTGCTGGGCGCCATTGCCCGCTGAGCTCCTTGGTGACTCTGGGGAATCCGGCTGAAATTCCCCCAGGCTCATATTTTCAGTGAGGTTGTCAATGAGCTGTTCGGCACCGATGTTCTGCTGCTCCAGTTCCCATGCGGATTGTGGGGGTTGGAACGAGTTCCAATTGAGCAGGGATTCCAGAGCTCGCGTTCCAGAATTCGAGCCCGCCCCACCGGCTCTCCTTGACGGATCAAGATAGGCTGCACTGAGGGGGAGGGAGAGTGACACTGGGAGGGAATCGTCGTAGGACGGGATCGGCGACAGTCGGCCACAGGAGGAGGCGTTCGAGGAAGCCCTTGGACGGAAGTCAGGGCTGAGTTGGAAGCCCGGGTGGAACGGTGAGTCCGGAAAGAGATCCAGACCTTCAGAGATGGATGATGAAGGGCTTGGAGTTGCGTCCAGAAGGAGGCTGCTGCGTAGGGCGTCGACCTTTTTCTTTGCTCTACCTCGTTTCTAGAATATAAAAAAAAAAAAAAATTGAAAGTTTGCCTTTTCGTTTGGAAATTAAACTGTTTTTTTTTCCCGGAACCCTTCTGCAAAAGTCCCAAACCCGAAAAAAATTTTTGAATGCATTAGCAAAAATAAGCAAATAAAAGAAAATGAGAACCCTGCGGAGGGTATTTTCGAGGGTAAAAAAGGGCATATTTGGGTATCCAGGGGGGTGTTTTAAATAGAGGCAAGGGGTTATTTCGAAGCGGTGTATTCTAAACGTGGAATGTTCCATAGACGCGGCATATTCTGGAGGAGTTATGTTCTAGACTCGCCACTCGGTATATTCTAGACGCAGTAATGTTCTATTGACGCGGTATGTTATAGACGCGGTATATTCTATAGTGCTGTCCTCTGGACGTGCCTGTTGTAGGTGCAGTTAAGGACGATATGCCCTTATCTCGTTTCAGGACAAGGTACCTACTTCTGCCATTTGTAAATCGTAAATCAATTTTTGTTCCATGAGGTCTGCATATTGCAAAGAAAGTTGATGCGATATGGGCTAAAAAAGAATAGCGGAAAAGGGCTTGAAAGATTGAGAATCCGTACCTTTTCGAATTTGGATGTCTCCATTGAAGCTGCTCTCCGTCGAGCTCCCTTCCCTGGTTTCGCTTCTGGGTTGATCATCCACCAGGACGACTTCCCTGTTCCTTCGTTTTGAACTCGCATGAAACGATTGTGGAGGGACAGATTGTGCCGGATCGAATTCTGGAACGACAAAAGTGGCCAAAGAGAAAAACGTTGAGTGAATAAGTAATCGATGGCTTACGTATTTTTTTTCCGGGAGGGATCTGCGGTTCCTTTACGCAATTTCTTAACGTCCGGAACGGATTTGCGGTTCCTTTGCGTAATTTTTTAACTTCCGGGACGGATTTGCGGTTCCTTTACGCAATTTCTTTATTTCCGGGACGGATTTGCGGTTCCTTTACGCAGTTTTTCAACTTTCCGGGACGGATTTGCGGTTCCTTTACGTAATTGCTCATAACTTCCGGGACGGATTTGCGACTCTTCTACGAATTTCTTAACTTTTCAGGGATGGATTTGCTGTTCTTTTACGCAGTTTTTCAACTTCCGGGACGGATTTGCGGTTCCTTTACGCAATTACTTAACTTCCGGGACGGTTTTGCGGTTCTTTTGCGTAATTTCTCAACTTCCGGGATGGATTTGCGGTTCTTTTACGGAATTTCTGAACTTCCTGGACGGATTTGCTGTTCCTTTATGCAATTTCCTAACCCCCCGACCTTGTTGCCAATATTGCTTGTTGTCAACCTATTGGTTGGTGTCCGCCTGTTGCCTTTTGTCAACGCTACGCTGTTGCATTAGCTCCTGACAGTAAAGTTCAACACCAGAGAATTAGGCACTCCGCGAACGAAGAATAAATCGATTGGTTTGCTTGCTATAGACGCACGCACGTACCTATTGGGCAGACATAAAAATGGCTTTATTGCGTCACAGTCGGCGTGAAGCGTAGTTTTTCACAAGGTCGTGCAGACGCAGGATATCAATTTCCAGACACGCTTCAGGCGAATGATGTCTGCCTTGCCTGCATGCCCTGTCCTGTGCCAATATCTTCCATATCTGAATGCAACCAGGTTCCACTCATTGATCTCTATGCTATGGAACGACAACATGAGAGACTCGCTTGGGCTGCTGCTGTGATGCATCGGGATGGCATTTCTTTCGTCTTCGAAGCTGAAAACCTTCAAAATCCGATGGAAAGTTCTCAATCACGACGAAAAAAAATCAACAATTTCGCAAAGTGGAAGAATCTGGATTTCAATCCGTGAGTTTTTGCTCTGTTTTGCCATGCCACACTCAAGAGAGTCCAGAAGCCTCCACAAGAGGACGGTCCCCATGCCCGTTGAGAAATTGTCTCTCCATTTCCATACCTCACTGGTTCCAGCATCGGCAGAGGCCGAACAAATGGGCGACGCGAAAGGCATTGACGACGATCAAAAGCAAACAGAAACCATGGAAACGGAAACCTTTCCACGGCTTCGACGACCTCTTCCGCGCACTGGTTTCCATGGTTTCGACAATCCCGGACATATCTCTCCGAGAGCCGCACATACATATGGCTTTTCCGGTCGGAGAATTTCACTTGTAAATGCTGAAAATATTGAAAAGAAGTTTTGTCCCAAGAACTCC
Organism: Sinentomon sp. SZTP_YWyxl; assembly: GCA_030068105.1. Lineage (NCBI taxonomy): Eukaryota > Metazoa > Arthropoda > Protura > Sinentomata > Sinentomidae > Sinentomon > Sinentomon sp. SZTP_YWyxl. Next base: position 18,134 of record JASGXE010006380.1, read on the forward strand.
CGAAAGTTTTTAAGCTTTTTGCGAAAAGTCTCCCCCGAAGTTCAGCACAAAGCTGAGGGATAGGATTGGACAATGAGTTCTGATTGGGGATACGCAGTTCTGAGAACTGGGAGAAAAAAAAATACGCGAATCAAAAATATCCTCAGCCAGAGAAAAAAGAAAGGTTTCCGTACAAGTTGCAGACGTGTGACGTTTCCTCCGGGGGAGTCCTTTTCCATCCAACAGCTTAATCAGTTCCAGTGAGCCACACAGAGGCCATATCAGCGGACGTGCTTTGCGCTTTGTCTTTCGTTTTTCTCAATTAAAGCTATGTTGCCAAACCTGCCACAACTTTACATCTTTCCCAATGCACTTCCGCGGACAGGAGTTCGCAACACCAGCATCCCGTCGTCTGAAATTGTGACGTCATTAATTTTAGGATTTTTGTCTTGTGTCACCGCTTTTTGCCATTTGGCATGTTTGCAACCGCTTCGCAACTCTTTCTTATAGGTCGCGATAGGCTTAGGTTCGATGAGGTTAGGTTTGGTTTGGTCAGGTTAGATTCGGTTTGGTTAGGATCCGAAAATTAAATGTTGAAATTGGCTGGAATTACCATAACAACCAATCAGAGACGCGCTTATGCGGAAGTGGATTGGAAAAAAATATGCGCCTCAACCACCTCACGTATGCTCACCGCCTGATGCTTGTTGTCAACCAACTACGGGTGGTGTCCATCAATTCCTCCACATTTCAAAAATCTAATTTTTCCGCCGAAGTCGCAACCCCACGCAGAGCCTTGTCTCCGCCGTATTGTGCTCGATTATTGCACGTTTCCCATGCAGGTGTCACAATGAAATGTGAAATTGAAAAATTTCCGCTGCAATCCTTCAGAAATGAAGAGGCGACATTGCGAGATTCAAAAGATGATTTTTCTCAGAAGACCCGGCTCTCTTTTTTCTAATTGGTCATTCAGTTCTGGGCGGAATTGGCCTATATTCAGATGTTTGCGTGGACATAAAACGTTAACCAGCGTCGGTTCTGCTGTATCCGAGTGGTCAAAGACGTCGGATTGATGCGCATGCTCCGACATTAAAGTTTTGAAGTCCCGGCGGGTTCGAATCCCATCAGTTCCAAAACTTTTCTGAATGACACTGGAATTTTTTGTCGATCAATTTCTGTCCTTTCCGATCACCTTAGGTCACCAAAAGATCAGGTTAGATGTGGTAAAGTGAGTTCAAAAAAGTTCCGCATTAAAAATGCAAATAGAAAACAATAACCCAGAACTGTTTTACGATTTCAAAGAACGCATCCGGCTCGTGATTTTACAAACCCTGCCGCGACTTTAGATGGCAGAGAGCGTTTTGTGCAAGAATGCTCGATTGGGGCCCTTCACTCGCAAGAAAAAATGTTTTTTTTTCTTCCCTAAAGCTATCTAAACCTGACCAACCCTGTCCCCTCTCGGAAAAATCAATGCTCGCTTGGGGCCCCGACCTGCCATCTAAAGTCGCGGCAGGGTTTATAAACTGGCATCCGGCTCAGGTAGCCTATTCGTGTTTTCCGGTAGTTTTTGATTCCTCAACTTCTCGTTTCGAAATGACGTTCATTAAGATGATATATAGGAAGTTCAAATTGGCGTCTTCGAATCGGACCAAGAGCTAATTTCAAGGAGCAGGTTTAGTGGAAGAGAATTTTTTATCTGAGATTATATAAGATTAAGTGGAAGAGAATATAAGTGGCAGAAAAAACATGGCATATTAATGACGACTCCAGGAGGATTAAGCCGACTCTCCAATCGGCAAAGAAACCGGAGTCGTTGCTAAGTGAAAAATGACTGAAAATGTTGAGAACATGGCATTGATCAGGCGGCGAGACAAACAGGACCAGCGGACATGAACTGAAGTTCTCGAGAAATTTGTCTGGAAAGTTGAGACATTTTAGAAGTCCATATTTTCACTGCCACCCAACAGGGCCAATACTTTGGCCTAATTAAACAGAGCAAGAAAAGCAAGTGATGCATGGATATGTATACCTAATGCTATTCGGGATGTTGCTTGTCAAAACCACGGATGTGTTCCATCCCAAACGAAAAACCATGAAACACGGACAAACATACCAAAAACAAAGAAAGAAACCACAAATTATGGTGGAGCCCGTGGTTCATATATTCCGCCCAGACAGATAGGAATATTCTGGTGCAGTGTCGGCGGCATAGAATTCTAGGTCGGCATATCGGATAGTTTCATATTTTCTGCATAGTCATTCGATGGCTTCAGACTCTGCTATTTTTGGAACTCATTCAACTATCGGCGGCTGATTTTTGATTTGCAAATCTCAGCCAAAAATAAGCCTTTTCCACTGATGCCGGATGATTGGCCTTTCTTCGAATTATTTTTCGCCGAGAGGTTCCAATAATAATTTTATCACTATCCCGGATTAAATTGTCAGGGCCATGGACGATTTTCGTGGGCATTTTGAAGATATGGGATGGCCAAAAAAACAAAAAATGACCAAAAGCCCAAAAATGGCCCAAAAATACAACCCAAAAGCCACCCCCAAAATACCCCACATATTTGGTGTCAGAGACGGGAAAAGGGCACATAATCTATTTGAAATCGCTTATTCTTCAGCTTGGTGAGCACAAAAAGTCTCACCAAAAATCTGTCATCCGGTTCAAGAGATATTTGACATTTTGTGGGTAGCTCATTCTGCCGTTTTTGCATGTGCGCTCTCTCCCGAGCTCTGTTCTTGTGTCTCGTGTCATCCAGACGAGCTCGAAATTGAGATCGCATGCCTCTTATTCGATAAAGTGTCAAACAACATCTTCGTTGGTAAAATGGGGTGTTCAATAAAGTGGCCGCTGTCATAAGTGTGACGACCCTGCGGGAGAAATGAGACAGAATGATGCAAATTGCATTCCCACCCTAGATTATCGATTATCGAGATACCAGCCGCCTGTTGAGGTGCCTGTCACGTATTGGCGAGGGTTTCAAGGCGTGAAATCATCTATGGGACACGGATGACGTCGGGCTGTAATGGGAACAATTGAAACGAAAAGCACGGCGCTGGAGCCTCTCAAGCATGCAGATAGGAGAGGAAAAAACGGGTCCCAGAAGTCCTTACTAATGCATTAGTATAGACATTGGTATTGGCCTAAAATACTTCTGCTGCACAGCAGGAAAGTATGAAAGAAAAGCGCCATTTTTGTACTGAGTCTGTCACAATGCCTTGCCTGAATGCTTCCCCGGTGCAAAAATTTAGCATTGCACCAAATTTTGTAGAGAAATACAACCATAAATGATACTTGAGCAACCCAATTTGCAATGGACTGCCCTTTGCCTTGCAAACCCAACAATCATCAACCCACTGCTGCGCAATGGATTGTTGAATCAAGGCTCAACATCATTCAACATCTGGAGGAACATGGAGCTGTTGGCAGCGCTACACACAACTGATGTCATCCATAATCCAGGAGACAAAAGCCTTTGATGCCATGCCGTGGTTGATGGTATACGTCACATACCTATGCCTGTCTAAAACCCTTTTTTGCTTCATATCGACACATTCTGTTGTAAATCGCGTGGCAACTTCCCCAACATGCACACAGGCTGATCCCTTCCCCACAAGGCCTATAGCATGATACAAAAGGCAAAAAATTATTGAGTGGAATCCTTATCCGCCGAAATTCAATGATGGTGACCCTTCAATGAGCAA